>VZZY01000991.1:101443-159022 GCA_013400335.1 Eurystomus gularis | reverse complement strand
CCCCCCCGACCGTGACCGTCACTGCACCGAAGGAAAGTGCCCTCAGGCCAGAGGGTTGGGACCGGGTTCTTTTCTGACTTTGTTCTGCCATTAATGTTTATATTTAGTTATTTGTTCACCTGCTTTAATATATATATATACTAGTAAAGAACTGTTATTCCTACCCCCATATCCTTGCCTGAGAGCCCCTTGATTTTAAATTTGCGATAATTTGGAGGGAAGGGGTTTACATTTCCTATCCCAAGGGAGGTTCCTGCCTTCCCTGGGAGACACCTGTCCTTCAAACCAGGACACTATCATACCATGTGTTATGGTTAATTTATTCAGCTGGTCATGTTCTTTTTTTCTCGTCACTGCACAAGGTTTTTGTATTCCAAATTTTCATCTTTGTTAGTGTTATTTCCCTCTCTCTCTCTTTTTTTTTTAAATTTATTGGGGAAAGGTTTTTTTTTATTTACTAACTTTAAGACTAATATTAAATTAGTAAAAATCCCCAAACTTCTTATATACTTTAAAATAATTTTAAAATAATCCAATACCCGGTCAGACAAATATATGAACAATTCTTTACACAATAACACTCTTCTGCTGGAAGCATAAGAAATAAATAGGTCCTATACTTCGAGTTAAATGATGAGGGATTAAGAGTAGGCCATTTTATTGACAGACCAGGAAATACTGGTTGTGGCTACACTGTTGTGGACAGCTAAATTCTGTGCTGTTTTAAGGAAAATATAGATGTAAAGGTTTTAATTCTAGGATCAATATTTGGTGATCAGTTTACTAGTACACCGTTCTTTGAAAATCTATAATTTTCCGACCCCCCTTCAACCTCTTATGGTTGCAATAAGTTTATTAATAAACATGAACTTAAAGGGAGGAATATTTGCTTCCCTTCCGGTCAGCATGAAACTTTAGCCAATATTATATACCAAAATCAGGTTGGCTGAGTAGAGAGTAGGCATTAGCCAAGTTCCTGCTGTAAGTTTAAAGTTGGCCATCTCATTATTCACAAATATGAAACCAAAGAAAAAAACACTAACCACCTGAACTGTGTTATTTCAGTGTCATTTCACCGGCTTCGTATATATCAATACTTCAAGTGCAGATCAGTGAAAGAAAACTAAAGTTTATGCTGAATCTACCTTCTGTTAGATGGAGAGTAAAACTGACCTCTTAGAAACTGAGAATGGGAATACATTTCACTTGTCAATTAGTGATGTTACGTTTGCCATAATCCAGTCAATTTTTGAAGGTGACATAATGCTGTAACTTTTAAAAGGATCAGCAAGTAAATATATAAGGAGCTCATTGGACAGTAGAAGAATGCTAAAATAGACAATCAGATTTGTTACTGTTATTTAATAAATACTTTTCAAAAATTTTTTTCAAGAATTGTTTGTCTTTTGGATGTAACAACAAGTGTCAATGTAGGTAAATATGAAATCAGATATGCCTTGAAGGGAAGATATAATTGAGCATTATTAGATTATTTCACTTGAAGGTTCTGAAGTAAGTCTATTAGCAAGCAGACTGCATGTGCTTCTGTGTGTGGGTTTTGTAAATTGCTCAGATCCTTGTTTACACTAAGGAATTTAATGAGCAATAAGAATCAGTTTATCTTCGTAACAACCACTAAAATTTACACAGAGCTGCTTTAGTTCTGCTTTTCCTGAGATCTGTGATGTAGTGGCAAATTTGGTTACAGCATTTCTTAGCTGAACTTATTCGCAGTAACCTCTTCCAGTTACAACTGGTCATACATTTCATGCATCTTTTTTAGCCATATATGACACTGGTTTTATGTCTTTTAGGGAGAGTATGATAGCACTTTTTAACTAAACAACCGTACTGGTATTTTAGTAAGCTTGTTCAGTTCTGTCTCTTTGTTTGTAACTTTATAACGTATCCTTAGTCATATCTATATGAAGTTAAACTATGCTATATTTAGCATATTTATCTGTATGCAGACAGATATTTCCTTGAATAAACTAACCAGAGGTTCTGAACGTGACATCAGATTTAAAATATTGCGAACAGTGTTTTTGCTAACTGAGGACTCGTTGAAGTTATGTTGTTAGAAATTACTGGTACGTAAGAGAAATATGCAGCCATTTCCCACTGGATTTGTTTCCATAGTAATGAGAAGGTTTTGATGTTAGCAACTCTGTGGATATTTCAGATTTGGGTTTTGATCCTGTTCCTTAAAATCACCTTTTGGAACTAAGTTTTTGTATTCTGCTGGGATTATTCTGACTATGTGTGACAGCACAATCTATGACCATTTTTCTTCAAAGACTATGGTATGGGGGTAAGATTTACCTTAATTAGCTTAGACATTTAAAATTAATTGTCTAAGTTTAAAACAGTCCTTTTAAACTCCTTTTATATTCAATAGACAAAATCTACCACTTCCAGGAGCAGCTATTCTTATTGTTCAGTAAACATGTAAAGTTGCATAGGATGAATTTTATCCAACATCTAAAGCTTGTTTTCAGTGCTGTGTTACTCTGGGCTGTTGTTTGTGTTGCCTCTTTATCTGACGTCTGGACACATGGGTATCTATTGCTTGAAATAAGTGATACATTATACATGAGATGTGTATGATTCTGTGTGGCTTGAACACTGTTTCATTGTTTGATCACTCTTGTTTAATCTAAGCTACCTCAAGAGAAGTTAACCTGTGCATAGATAACTTCAGTCAAGCATTGTGGAGAAGTTCCTAGGAAGGTAACTGACTCACATCGTTAATTCTCTTTCATTGGAAGACTGACCTTGACAGCACCTCAGATCTGCTTGTTCTCTGCACAAGGCAATCAAAATATTTCTGAAGGCTAACTGTAGGCTTCATTGCAAAACAGTGAATAATGACCTGGGAGTCATGAGAAGGTGCTAAACTACTATCTGATGATCTAAGCACATAGATGCTCAGATACTGGTTTGAGCCCCCCTGGGGGCCATGAGCCAGTCTGATGTTCCCAAATTCACTTCAGTGCCTTATTCAATATCTCACTCTGTCTATTCATGAGCTGGGCATGTTCAAAACCCCACGTGTATGAACAAATTGTAATGAGATCAGAGTCTGGGACTGGGAAAATTGTGGGCTTGGAGTATAATGGCTTTCTGGGAAGTATGGTTAGATGAAAGGCAACAGGTGTTACTAGTTTGAACAAATTTATTTAGTGTCACTAATACCAAGGTTTTAGTTTGATGGTTTTTGTTTTTGTTTTTGTTTTTGTTTTTGTTTTCCTGTTTAGGAGCACAAGCAAGAGTCCTCTAAGCATTCACTGGGTGCTTTTCCAGAGTTTCTTTCAGTTCAAATAAAAAGTAAGATGGCTTGTATTCCCTGTGCTGGAATTCCCTCCGGGTTTTCTGGGTACTCTGTACAAACACTAACCTTTCACATCCAAGGATAACATTTCTGCAGTATTTTCCCACAGAATCCAATCAGTAAATAAGTTCCATCTTTCTGATTTGTTATGCTAAACCCTTTTAAGTTATAAGCCATTAAAAGCTTCCCTAGCAACTCAGTCATGGTAGGCATAAACTTATTTTCTTTAAGGACTCCCACACTCTGATACTTATACTGCTTTAGACTCTTTCCATATGTTTCTTCTTTTTTGTTTAGAGATATGTGAGCTCTTCAACCTTTTTCAAAATATAGTTCATGCAAAGTCAGACAAGATCATTCTCCAAAGGGGGAAAAGTGGCTGGAGAAGTCAAACCTTCCTAATTAGCACTATCAAGTGCAGTTTGAAAGCTCTGGCCACAGTCACACATCTAAGCTAGAGTTATTTCTGTAACTATTTCTGGTTATCTCCCTATGTGGGCAGTGTTTATTGTGCAATGTAAATACCAGCACATGGAGTTACCAGGAACTGTCAATCAGGAACATCTCCATATATAGACAATTATCAAAATTTATTATCTTAGTGCTTCAGACTAATGCCCTCTTAAAATTATTCTATAACTTCTTGGATCTTTCCCACATAAACATGTTTGACTTCATTGCTTTTTGTTCACAGTTTCCAAGAATTCTGAGGAATCTACCCATATTATTTCCTTCCATAGTGACTCTGGTATCTAGAATAAAATGTTTAAATGGCTTCATTTCCCACAAAGTTTTGCAGAGGTGTACTGCAAAAGCATGCATTCCATTATCCAAACAATCCACTTGTGTCTGAATGAAAGTAATCTTTCCCTAATATATGGGCTTCAGGACACATAGAACCTGTTTGGATAAGATTTTAGAAATGGGAGGCTTCCAAGAAAAGCTGTAACAGTGACCACTCAATTGAAAAATGAGTCTTCTAGCAAAAGAATTCTAAATTTTGGCTTGGCTAGCTTACTAAAAGCAATGATACAGGATAACTTGTCCTCAGACATTTCTAAATGACTATACAAGGAGCAGAAATGTGATGGTGGAGGGCATTCCAGAATAACGTGGAGAAATGGTACAAGGACCAGAGGTGACTCTGAAAATTACATGAATTCAGATTAGAAGTAAAGATGCTGATGTTTCAGCAGTGCGGAAATCTTTTCTATCAAGAGTGAGTCTTCTTCTAAAAAATAAATGCAAAATATGCATCCACCGGTAAACAGTAACAGAATGATAAAGGGCCAATGCTCAAGTTAAGAACCCTGATTATTGTCCCAGCTTCTCCAGCCTGACCATAAAATATGTTTTGGTGAAAGAAAGCCTAAGTCAAAGAACAAAGTGGAATGAAACTACCCCTCTGTGTGGCTTTAAGAGGTACGTGCCTTTGGGGAGAAGAGCAAAAGAGAAAAAATAAATTTGAACTCTGAGCTATGAAAGGTTTCCCAGGGCCATGACAACATTATGATCATTTTGGGCTATAATAGGTATGTGGGCAACTTGTTTAGTTTTGTTTTCCCTTTATTATTTGTCCTTACTGCTAAATAGACGGGTTTTTTATTCTAAGAAAGCTATTATTTGGCAACTGTATGACAGGTCACAGCCTTCTGAAAGGCACACAACATGCATCTGAACTCTGTTGGTCAAGAAGGGTAGGAAAAGTTTAACTTGCAAGGCACTGTAGGTCCTTTTCTGGTCCAGAGAAGGAATTCCATGCACTCTTGACATGATTTGATGTGAACTTCAAGCTTAATGATTATCTGGGTAACTGTGATAGTGATTAGACAACCCTCTGGTTAATCAGTCATGGCACAAGTCTATCTTCTTTTCTTTAAGGAAATGGCTCAGTGCAAGCTTTTATTTTGCCTTGCTATCTATGTGTTTTCTGAATACCCTCTCTTCTGTTCCTTCCTGTGGGACCTCAAGCATGGCAATTTGTAGTGAAAACAACCGATCAAACTTACAGTTTGAATAGGGATTGCCCCAGTTTCTTTTTTTCTGGTAATATTCAAGCCTTTTTTTTCTTGATATGGAGACCAAGAAAACTTTTTGGATTTGTTTTTTCTTCTCTAAAGGACTAGTTTGTCAAATGGGAAGAATAATGATATGTTATTTCTACTTCTTTCATTTTTGTTTCTTTGTTTTTGGTAGTGGGGTGTTCCTTGTTTTTAATTTTTTTGGCCTTGCACCTCATAACACAGCAGGTTTTAAAGAGGAATTTTCCCAGAATACATCAATTGGCTCTTATTCCCTACCAAGCTCTGGTCCCTGTTTTGACTATTAAAATTTGATTGATTTAAAATCTAGAATTCATTTACTTTGAACAAACAAACCAGTTTTAGGGCCAAGATTATTTTTTTACCTCCTGTGTCCAGCTAAATTCTGCACAGAAGGCAACATATACCGTGCATTTATGTATGCTTTGTTTGTAGGATTTTGTACTCCACAGCTGTTACTAGCCAGTTTCTCACAGTGCCGTACTTTGCCTGAAACTCAGTAGTTGAATGAATGGGCAGAAAAATGAATGTTTGTCCCATATGCACCCTGATGTTAAGATTGATAAGTTACAGTTCCCAATCTGCCTTCTCTAGCTGTACGTAAGGGAGGCAGCAAGGAGTCCACCTGAGTGCCACTTCACTGCATTGTGTTTTGGTGTCTCAGTTTCACTCCAAAACTGATGGGATTTTTTTCTGTTTGGAAGCCAAGATAAGCAGGAAATGAAATAAGTTACTGCCAGGACATTCAATTGTTCATACCATGGACTGGAGCAGCAAGAATGACATAAAGAAATTCCAGAAACTCATCTGCTTAATTGCATGACTGGGACCCATTTGGCAACCAATCTAAGTCACTGCCCATACACTCCCAGTGCCACCAAGGAACTGCTCAGTTCACAGTCTAATTCCTATAAAAAACATTCAGGAGGACATCCTGTTTTAGAGTTTTCTTACACCTAGTTATATATCCTGTCATATTCCTAAAAAGTCCCATGGTGTGAAAGTGCTATCCGACATAGCTCCCACCAAATAAACATTTATGTTCCCTCTGATAAGCAGAGACAGTGTGATAATAAAAAGTCTGCTAATATCTTCTGCAAATGATTCCCAGGTTTGTGTAGCATTTCCCAACACACAAGGTCTTATTCTTTCTAATCCATTGAGAAATGGACAGGAAAAAAGGGATGTACTTTCTCATTGCTCAAATATCACAGACATATCTCATTTCTCCTCACAGAATCACAGAATGATAGGGGTTCAAAGGGACCTCTGGAGGTCATTCTCACACAGCAATGTGTCGGGGCGGGTTTTGAATGTCTCCAGAGATGGAGACTCCACTACCTCTCTGGGCAGCTTGCTCCAGTGCTCTGCCACCCTCAAAGTAAAGAAGATCCTCCTCATGTTTACATGGAACTTCCTATGTTCAAGTTTGTGCCCATTACCTCTTGGCCTCTCACTCAGCACCACTGAAAAAAGACTGGCCCCATCCACCTCACAGCCACACTTTGTTTATAAGCATTGATAAGATCCCCTCTCAGTCTTCTCTAGGCTAAAAAGCCCCAAGTTCCTCAGCCTTTCTTCATAAGAAAGATTTTCTAGTCACCTAATCATCTTTGTAGTCCTTTGCTGTACCCTCTCCAGCAGTTCCCTGTCCCTCTTGAACTGGGGAGCCCAGAACTGGACACAGTACTCCAGATGAGGCCTCACCAGGGCAGAGTAGAGGGGGGAGGAGAACCTCCCCAAACTAAAAAACAATATAAAAAAAAAAAAACCCAAACAAAACAAAACAGAAAAACCAAGACATTTTAGTAGAGAAGGATTGGGTTCAAGCAGAAGGAAGAGGGAGGCTAGTAAAAAGATTTAGAGGGAATCTGAAAGTGGAGGGAGTTGGTTGGGCACTCTGTTGTTGCAAAACAAAAGGAAAGTTTAAAAATAAAAAGAAGGAGTTGGGTTACTGGGAAAAGGAAAAGAAGATAAGGAAGAAAAGTATTCACAGACAAATAACTGTAAGCAAAAAAATTAATCAAAGTATCAAGCCCTGTAAAGAATAGCAGAAGGCAAGGGGAAAAGGCTTAATAA
Organism: Eurystomus gularis; assembly: GCA_013400335.1. Classification (NCBI taxonomy): domain Eukaryota; kingdom Metazoa; phylum Chordata; class Aves; order Coraciiformes; family Coraciidae; genus Eurystomus; species Eurystomus gularis. The sequence goes on along the minus strand of VZZY01000991.1, from coordinate 151,570 downwards.
GTAGAAAGGGCAAAAGGAAAAGGTTGAGGAGAAATGTAGTGGAAAATGAGGCAGCATATTTCAGGACTCCGTGTTACGTGTATTCCTATAACTCGGAGTAACTGAGAGACAAATGTAAATTTGAATGACTGAAGAGATTCAGTAAATCTAGACCCAACGTACAAGTGTGCTTAAAACACGAATCATGCCTCATAAATGCAGGAATTACTGCAAATGTGCCAATGGCTCTTTTCTAGGTTGCTTATAGTCTGCAGACCAAAGAAGTTTAGACAGGCAAATAAGGCACAGATAATTATTGTCACTCTGAGGCAGTTACCTGAAATGAAATCCACCTCCAAGCTACACCTGATCAAATGGCTCCTTCTTAATAATATTTGTTCAATGATTAGCTTTCCTGTGGCAGATGAACTTGTGATGAACCAGTCAGGTTACTCTTTATTCCCAAGTACTTTTTCAATGTTTACAACAAACACTTCTCATCTTTCTGTTTGCCATTAGGTATAAGTGCTGTGTGAACAAACCACAACAAAACTTTGAAAATTGACATATGAACCTTATGAGGTTCAACAAGGCCAAGTGCAGGGTCCTGCACCTGGGCTGGGGCAACCAGCATTATCAGTATAGGCTGGGAGAGGATATACTGGAGAGCAGCCCTGTGGAAAGGGACTTAGGGGTGCTGATGGATGAAAAAATGGATATGAGCCACCAATGTGCAATGGCAGCCCAGAAGGCCAATCACATCCTGCGCTGCACCAAAAGAAGCGTGGCCAGCGGATCAAGAGAGGTGATTCTGCCCCTCTACCCTGCCCTGGTGAGACCTCACCTGGAATATTGCGTCCACTTCTGGAGCCCCCAGCACAAGAAGGAAGTGGACATATTGGAGCTTGTCCAGAGGAGGGCCGCCAAAATGATCAGGGGAATGGAGCATCTCTTGTATGAAGATAGGCTGAGGAAGTTGGGGCTGTTCAGCCTGGAGAAGAGAGATGCTCCGGGGTGGCCTTCTAGTGATCTTCCAGTACCGGAAGGGGGCCTACAGAAAGGCAGGGGAAGGTCTATTGGAAAGGGTTTGTAGTGATAGGACAAGGAGTAATGGTTTTAAGCTAGGAAAGGATAGATTTCGCCTGGATATTAGAAAAAAGCTCTTTAACGTGAGGGTGATAGATCACTGGAATGGGCTGCCCAGAGAGGTGGTGGAGGCCTCATCCCTAGAGACATTCAAGGTCAGGCTTGATGGGGCTCTGAGCAATGTGACCTAGGTAGAGATGTCCCTACTTATGTAGGGAGGTTGGACTAGATGACCTCTAGAGGTCCCTTCCAGCCTAAAACATTCTATGATTCTATATGTAGATGTTATTTCTAGGTGTGACCTAACCCACCTAATTTAGGCGCTTTGTTTGTGCCTGTTTTCAAGTACTGACGGAGCTAGTCCTGCGATCCCCCGGCAGTCACAAGAAGAGGGCTTTGTGGTTCTCCAGAGGGCAGTCCAGTGCACTTCAGTTCAGTTACTACGTGTCAATTGATAGATTTAAAATACAGTCTTCATGTGATTTTCATGAGGTTTTGGCAACTTTATGTGCCTAAGTCCCATTCATTTGTCATTGTTATTAAAATAAAAACAGATACATCACCACTTAAACAGATAGATAAACAGCGGCTTCCACTCTGTGCTTTTTGAGGTTTACCCATTGTAGCTAACATGGTTTCTGATGACTAAGATTTTAAGCTAATCTCCAAGCTATTCTTTTCTAAAATGGATTTGGGGGGGGGGATATGTTTAAATATGCAGCATATGTAGTTTTACATTGGCAATTCTTACAAAACAATGGATTTACTAACTTAAAGGTCTTTTAAAGCTTGTTGAGGAAAAGAAGATGTAAAAGATGCATAAGTACAAGTATTTTGGGGGAGTATAGATGGATATTATAATAACTGAGAATTTATTGCTTTTTTTGAGCTATAAATTGTGTCTGGGCTGTGTATCTCCTTTATATTAAAATACTTGCAAAAATATGAAGTGGAAGAAATGAAAGCTGAAAAAAAATGAAAAAAATGTTTATAAAGCACAGGCAAGTTTTCCATATCTTCTGTTACTCAAAGAAAGAAAAGGATACAAAAATCCAAGAACAAACTCGAAATGCCATAGTAATCTTACACAGATACATGTTTCATTTTTAAGTCTTCTGCATTGCTGAAGAAGTTGAGTAGATATAAGATAGATAAATAACAAAGGTGCTGGAGTGGGTCCACAAAAGGGCAATGAAGCTGGTGAAGGGCCTAGAGCACAAGAGGAGCTGCTGAAGGAACTGAGGATGTTTAGTATGAAGAAAAGGGGTTCAGGGGAGACCTTATCACTCTCTACAACTGTCTGAAAGAAGGCTGTAGACAGGTGAGTGCCAGTCTCTTCTCCCAAGTAACAACTGGTAGGACAAGAGGAAATGGACTCAAGTTGTGCCAGGGGAGGTTTAAGTTGGATAATAGGAAAAACTTCACAGAAAGGCTTAACAAGCACTGGAAGAGTCTGCCCAGGGGAGTGGTTGAATCACCATCCCTGGACATGTTTAAAAGTCATGTATATATGGTGCTTAGGAACACGGTTTAGCAATGGACTTGGTGGAGTTAAGTTAATGGTTGGACACTGATCTTTCCCAGATAATCAGATGGAAAGATGGTGTAGGGGGAAAAGTGTGTTGTAAAAGTAATTCTAAAGGAACAAGAAATTCCCTGAAAAGTCTGTATATAACAGCCCTCTATTTTAATATAGTTAAATTCCTTCAGCTTATAATGATGATAACCTTTTTCACAGTTCTCATTAGCATTTTCAAAATACATGGAATGAGGTGTGTCTTTCACAAAATATTTTGATTACTACATTGATTATGCAGTTACTTTAGAATTGCTGGGCCAATCAAAAAAAAAAATCAGAAACCGTATTTGCATAGACTAGATTCCATTGTCACATGCATAGGGTAGAAAACAGACAACTACTGAGGCATTAGATTTGATGTATATATTTTAATATTATCTAATTATATTAAATAGCCATACTACTAAGAGCTGGTAGCTTTTGCAAGAGTATGTTGACTGTTTTATAAACTTTATTGATGCAGTTAAAGCACAGTGAGCGTCATTAGTATAGATAATCTCTAAGTTTATGTGGTGAGTTGACCCCGTCCACTGGCCAAACACCCATCCAGTCTCTTGTTCACTCCCTTCTCCTGTGGGACAGAATGAAAATATAATGAAGGCAAGAAGGCTCATGGATGAAGACAGTGACATTTTAATGGGGAAAGCAGAAGGTATGTGTGCAAACAAAGCAAAATGAGGAATTTATTCACTGCTTCCTATTGGCAGGTGTCCAGCCCCATCCTGGAAGGCAGGGCCTCAGCGCCTGTGACATTTACTCCGGAATACTAATATCATGACCATGAGCAGCACCCTTTTTTTCCTCCTTTCCCTGAGCTTTTTATTGCTGAGTGTGACATCATATGTTGTAGAACATCGCTTTGGTCTGTTGGGGTCAGCTGTCCCAGGTGCATTCCCTTACAGACTCTTGCCCACCCAATCTGTGGCCTTAATGGCCACACAGTGGAAGGCTGCTAAATAGCCCAAGGTTTTTTTGCATTATCAGGAGTCTTCTAGTTTTCACAGTCTATTACGAGCCATGACTTGAATAGTTGCAGATTCCATGAGAACACAGATGCTGCATTTACAGAGTTTTCTGTGAGATGCTGCTAATAAAAATATTTCAGTGGGACCTTGGAAACAGCTGACTCTCTAAGAAATCCGTGTTAGCCCTGTGTTTCTAAAGAACAAATTTTGAGTAATGCTTTACTCCTCCACATTATGACATGCTGCTTTCATTTTCATTAGGCTGAATAACGTGGTTTTTGCCTTAAGGAGAAGTCCAGATTTCATATTTTTGAGAACAGATTGTCAGTTATTTGAGTATCTAGTATAATTTTAGAATATGTTGCAGTTTTGTCACACAGAGCACGCAGAAACCTTCACAAGTGATGGAATATGGACCCCAGTCTAGAGTGTTCCTGGTAATTTTGCTTCCAGCGTATGTTTTTGTGGTCAGTAGTACAGAGGGTTGAGCAGTCAGAATTAAGCAGAATTGGGATGTTACACAGGTTTCAAGCTTCAGCAATACAGTCTGGGATAGCAGCAGTGGATCTGGCTCTGGCAAAGGTTTAGGATCTCATAAATGTTAGCCACTGGTAGCAATTCACAGCGTGGCATGCAAGTTATCTTTTAATTCCTCAGCCTAGGTTTCTGACTTAAAATATCACACATTTGTTTAACAAAATGGATCTATTCACCCCCTGGCTGTGATTGCTAGAATATAGCTAAGTAACTACTGAAAGCAGCAAATATATCCTTGTCCTTCATACTCTTGTACACTCTCTGTGCTCTACAACTGCTTAAATTTTAACTTTTTTTCTTTCCTTGTATCTATTATATCATGTCTTCTTTTTTTTTTCCCCCTTCAGCCTAAGAGAGTATTTAGAGCCAAAATTATTAGTAATAATATCATAGGGCTTCTAAGTGAGATTACTTTGCAGAGGAGGAATGCAGCACATTATCCTGATAAAAGTTTTTGAAGTTCCAGTATTCCTTGACCAGTTGAGAGTAGACACATATTTGAAAGGAGCCTTGTGAGAGGAGATAGAAGACAGTTAGCAGGAAAAGAAGAACTGGTACAGGCAGCTGCACAGGCTATGCAAGGGCTTTTATAAACCATTGCTGCTGTTTGGAAAGGACTTTGATGTGAAATTGAATTAAGGAATCTGCCTCTCATCTTATCTCTCCACCAATGTCCCCATCTCACCCCTCCAATCATTTTCAGGAAGTTACAAATGTGCCAGAAGCCGTTTAAAGCATTTAACTACTTGATCACCCCAAAAGATGATGATCATGATGATGATGATGATGATGATGATGATGATTATTATTATTATTATTATTACTATTACTGTTGTTGTTGTTGTACAAGAACAAGAAAGATGTATTTGTAAAATGAAATTCACTGCCTCCAAGGCTTGACACCAGCCTGCATACCAGTGTTTTGTAGGTTTCTCTGAATGTGATAGTTCTGGAAACAGAAAAGACAGCTGTTGCTTTCCCCAGTGAGATGCTGTGAGAAGAGGCAGTGACACATTAACCTGCCTTTGCCGATTCTAGGAGCTGAGCCTTTAATTCTGCACACATCTTTGCTTTGGGTTGCTCAGCAGTAATTTAGGTATTTCTATCACTGTGACATATTTTGCTGCATAGATACACTTAACAGCAGTCCAGAAAATGGAAATCTCTTACAACAAGAGCTATTTTAACCTAGAAGGATATTCTCAAATATGAATATATTTCAGGGCCACGTGCAGTCTACTCCACCCATAAAGTAGTCCTGCTGAAACCTAGAATAAAATATTGATCACTTCATTGACTTATTAAACATGTTGATTTCCTAAATGCAGGCTTCCACAAAGTGGTTTTATGTTTAGCGAAAGACTTGCAGTGTAGAGATATGCCTTCCTCTCTTGTGTTTTTTTCTACCCCTTCCTGTTATGCATGTTCTGCAGGCAGAATAGCCAACCAGAGGGGGGCAATTCTGGTTTACAGCAGCTTCCAGAATTTCACAGTTTGCTTGTGGTCTAGCTGTCCATGAGAAGAACATCTAGTGGAGACATCACATGAACATCATCATATGAAAGTGGAAACTGAGTTTTCCACTCTGAGGAAAAGGTTTCTGCATCTGACTTATGGAAGGCTTTTTCCTGCTTTTTTTGAGTGACAACAGGCAAGAATTTAATCTGAGATTTCTCTCATATGCAACAGAGATCTACATTTTTTCCTCTCATCCCACTTTAATGGGCATCCAATTCATTTGGCCTTTTACTTATTTTGTGCTACTTTTAATCATTTTGGATATGTTTTATATTTAAAAAATAATTCAAGCACCCAGTATATTATGATTTTGAAAGGAGTATGTGTGCATGTGCTAGTACATGAATATACCCAGGAATTGATGGACAAACTAATGCATGTGAATTCTGAAGTAAATATATTCTGAATGTATAGAATATTGCTGAATTCTTAAAAAAAAAAAAAGGTTTACAGCCTCAATATAAGACAGAGGTAGGTGGATACAGGCAAAGACGAGAGTGAAAGGAAAGCTGATCACCACAAAACCTGCTGTTTTGCACATCAGGAACTTAACTGGATTTTTTGATGTCTTGTAGATGTGAAAAATCAGTGGACATCAAAGATGGAAGTTCTTCAAACAAGGAAACATTAGAAGGACCTTTTTTTCCTTATGCCAACCATCAAGGCTAGAATAAAGATAATTTTCTCTGTTTGTCTGCACACCTCCTGCCCACTGAAGCAAGCGTAAGATTTTTGTCTTTGTGGCCGTAGCATTGTGCAGTCCTGTCCTCTCATAAACCATCTATCTTATAATCCTTCCATACTCAGGATTAAATCCTTACCAAAAAATACAAAACTAATTATTTTGTCAAGACCAGAAGAAGCTTTCCAGAATCGAGGCATAAAAGCTTGAGCAAGAGCATTGAGTGTGTAACAGGGAAAAAGCCTGTATACTAGAGGCATGATGCAGAAGAAATAAGTCCCAGCCTGTATGTGGGATCTGAAAGAAAGCTATCAAAGCTGACTGTCACATAACAAGCTTTTCAAAGGAAAAGGATGAGTCCTTCTAACTGAGAAAGAGCAAGTGTTATGGTTGAGGGTAAATGGAACATTGAAATTGTGTTTGCAATGCTAAACAGAATGGAAACCTTCCTTGGATATTCATTCTAACAATACACACTTTTCCCTGGTATTTTGGTAAACTATTTCTTCTGCTCTCTCTGGACCTTCACAGTAAAAAAGTTAATTGACTCCTTTGGCAGTTGATTCAGTAGAATCACCACCACAGTCTCTTCATTAAACTGCCTATATATTTTTTTCATTATTATTTTTTATTTCTGCAATATGCTACCTTTTTTGTATAAAGTAATAGTAAATTTTTCAACAGATTATTAATAGGACTACTGGAAATCATATATATTTTTTTTTATCTTGTAGAAGGAAGCCAATATATAAACATATCAGGCACAATTTGTTTTTTGTTATACTGGCCAGCCTTAACGACAATTACAGAGCTGGTTTTTGTCTTGAATACTTTTTGTGACACAAAATCTAGCAAGGCTGGAAAGATGCATCCACCATTAACATGCACAAGTCTTTTGCTTCTTCCCCAATTTTGTTATGCACTTAATTAAAATGTTATTTTCTTGCTTTTGTGATTCAGTCTGTAGCTCCATATTTGAGGTGCATTTCAATCTACCATATTCTATGAAGACACCCATGACAGCTTATCCCATGGATAAGCCCTCAAAGTCTATGAAAAAAGTAAGGCAAAAGGAGTCAGTGTCTCTTGTGTAATGTCTTATATTGCAATGATTGTTAAATATTGCATAGTCACTGCTATACTGATCTCTTATTACTTTATTATTGATGAAACAGCTTCTGGAGAGGCATATATCACTGGTTTGAAGGTATCAGGACAAAGCTTATACATTCCCTTTTTTCATAGTTTATTTTCCTATAGATATTCCCTTTCAACTGATTGGTTTTGTCTGATATCTAACTTATTTTACTTCATCCTTAAGTAAAGAACTCTTAAAACTTTTACTTCTTATGCAGATGGTACATAACACATCTAGAATCTTATTGCTTCCTAGCATTAAATGCTTTGGTATGGCCAGAATGCTAAACATGCAGAATAAATACATAAGACCATTTGATTTTCAAAAATATTATTGGTTTTATTTGATATGTACACGTAAACCATTTGAAAGTGATCTCACCTTCTGAAGATGTGCTAAATATTTCATAAAACTGCAACTTTCAATTTGAGCATCCGTAAATGTTAATGGCCTTTGGAAACTCTGTGAATCATGATACTGACTTGACATCTGAGGTTATCCCAATTTTTTTTATACAGACTTTACTCTTCATAAAGTTCCATTAGGCATGAATGAAAACAGTAGAGTATAGCCAAATTTATCATCTAAACCAAAAATCATATTGATTAAGTTATAGTAAGTCGTAAATTATTTCTAATTTATAGCACTACAAACTGGAGCCGAACTCAAACAGATGGTAATAATTATTAATCGTAAATATATTTAACAAAAAGAAAATAGAATAAGGTTGTGTGGCAACAAATCACCTGAGGAAGTCAGGGAGAGCAAATTTATTTCATTGTCTAAGTCTCTCTCTATGTTGCAGTACCTGCTTCCAGATGTATTATATGTGTTTGTAGATTTTGTATGCTTTGTTCTTGATAGTAAAATGGAATTGAAAGTTAGAGCTGGACAGAAAATGATTTTTCCTTCCCCAAAGAATTTTTTTATATGTTTCAAACATTTTTCCCAGACTAAACCAAGATGAAAAATTGTTTCAGAAATGTTTCAGAACTGAAATTAAAAGATAAAGAACAGATTTTGTATAAGGAGCAATAAATAGAGTTTTCAAGGGTTTTTTGGCCTAGGAAACATATTTATGGCTGGCTATGATGAGAGCTCCTGAGAAGGTAAATAGGCAGTTATTTATTGTTTCAAATGAAAGAAGTGGTGGAAGCATGAAATGAAGTTTGCAAGTGGCCTAAAATGCATAATTATACTTGAAATGCATCTTTATAAGTTGCCGTAGAAGCTAAAATTTTGCATATGTTCAAAACCAGCGATTATGTCCTGGAAGAAAAGTCATACGTGCTTATTACATGTTTGGTAGTTGCTAAGCAATAAATTCCTGCATTTCAGAAGGTAGTCTGAAGAAGCAGAACTGTTTGCTTGTTCTTATACTCTCTCCTAAGGGTTTACTATTTGACATCTTTAATCTGACTTAACACAGACATATATTTTTGCATTTTTATATGTGTACCATATGTAAAATGCACACACAGAGATGAAATTAAAATGACATCAAATCGAATTGTTTCTTTCTGCCAGTTCAGAAAAAAAAAAATATTTTAGGGGCGTCTTTGAAATATTTTTCTTAGCTGCTATAGGTAAGATTCTCTTACTCAGGAAAAAATAAGGTCTTTTGTTGAGAAAACATTGTAACAGAGCATTTCAGAACTTCAAATAACAACTCAAATACTGGTAATAGAACTTTGTCAGACGTTTCCCTTTCTGATAAACTGTATCAATTTGGGTGAACTGGTGTTTCAGAGGGAAGAAATACTAACAAGATTACTGGAAACAGTTTCTTGGTTTAGATTCTAAAGGACTTATTAATCTCTTAGCAATTAATTAGAATTTTTTAAAAAACCCTCTTGATATAATAAAAGTATACTGAAACAAGTAATAGACATTGGCAGAGCACCTTGTCTGCAGGACATTTTGTATATTAACATGTGGCTGTGTCATGCACCAGTGTTATTAGTTTACCCACATAAGAAACCAATAGACCTATGAACATGTTAGGTATTTCCTTACTTAGAGAATGGAATCTACAGGATCCATACAATGAGCATATCACTACTATCCATATAAAATAAATACAAAATAAATCAGAGACTCCATAAACAGGGTGGGGAAATTATCTTCTGTATCACACTGGACTAATGAGAGGTTCTCTGCCCTTAGCTGAAGTTTGAGAGCAAACTTGTGCTAAGAGATTTTAAATTCAACATATATACTCACATGCAAAACATCCATGTAATTGTCTGCCCATGCATGTACCTGCACTATATGAAACAATATAATCCCTTTCACTATGGCAAGTAGTTATTTCGCCTGGTTCCCTGAAGTTGGTAGATTTGTCCTACACTCATTCCAATTTTTTTTTGCAGCCGAGGCCCATAATTATGAAATCACAGGACTACCCTGATGTTGTTTGTTGAAAAGAGACAGCACAGCTCACTTAATATTTCTGTTCTGTCTCTTTTTATTCTTTTTTCACCAACTTGCTTGATTTACTATATTACTGGTAGATTACTGCTGATAATAGTAATATTGCAGCAGTATCTTTAAATTCAACAGTTTGAATGTGTACCTAGTGGATTTACTATTAACAAGCTCAGAATAGCATACATGTAGCATTGTAAAGCATATTGAGATCTATCAGACAGGTGTCATATCTAGTGTTAAACTGGAATCCTCATTCAATTTCTAATGGGAATATGTTCCCAAACGTAGCTGTTGACTGTTCTTATCAGTGACTTGCAACAAATCTTAAAATTGTCAGAGGAATTTTATAGATAACACAAAAGCCTTGGGGAGCAGTAATGGTGAATTGAAAGTCATTGGGATGGTACTGCTTGACTCACTTTGCCCTCTGAGACAAGCAAAAAATTTCAAATATACTAAATCTTGCAGATTATATTGAATATACTATATATTTTAGCTATATGTAAAATAAAGATGCATATACTATAGTGAGAGATATAGCATATATACATGGATGGGGAATTGTATCCTGATTTTTGCTTATGAAGGATAAAGAGTAGAACGTGCAGTCTTCTGGGAACTCTCTGGACAAAGAAGCAAATACAACTGCTGAGTGAGGAAATTGAGTAGGATATAGAAATGTGCATATGTAGTTTTTACTAATGCTTCCACTTCTGGAATACAGGAATTTATTGAAATGATGTGCCTGTCTTCAAATAGGCAGTTTTAGGGTATTATTAAGTTTAAATGTACAAAGTACCCAGTGAATCACACATGAAAAGAGGTTCTTTCTCCCCACTAACAATAATGAGAGCTTAGTGTGACTACCTTCCAGGAAGCCATCTGGGTTCTAATTTAAGTGAGAAGAATCTCACCCCTTCTGTCCTGTTCTGGAGTGTGTGGTCTGTACAGGCTGTTTATCACTGAAGGGTGTTCATAGTAGAATGACTAGAAAACAAATGAGCTGATGTTATTGTGTGGCATTCGAAGCACTCAGACTGTTTCACTTACCAAAGGGCAGCACAAGGTGGGGGCAAATAACATTTTGAATGTAGTAGGAAAAAGTATAATGAAACTCTAATGGCCAAAAGTCACACTTAGATAAGAAATAATATGCTTATTTTTAGCTACAAGAATGACTTCTAGGAAAAATGTATCTACATTCACAGTATCTGGGCTTTTTTCACCAATGTTGCATGATTTGGGATGTTTTAAGATCTTCACTTAAAAAAATAATTCAAAGTTGTTTTAATAGTGCTACTCCTTCTGTTTGATAGAATATTGTAGTAGATTTAAAAGTAACTTTCTGACATTATACTTCATTAAATTTTGAATCCCCCTATGAAACCAATGTAAATACTATAAAAGTAGTCAATAGTGGTGGAAGATACCACCATTTTTCCTTTTTAAGGAAAATCTTAACAGAAAAATCTTCTGTTTTCACCAGTCATTAGATATCATCAGTACCCACTACATTAAGCTTCTGTTGTAGCTTTGCTCTTTCCTAGACCTAAAAAGATCAATACAGAGTCAGCTTCAAGTGTCAACACCAGGAGTTGTGCATCTGAGAGACGATATGGACAGCTTCTGAGATGCAAGTGTAATATTAAGGTACCTTTTTTCATACATCTGGTCTTATAACATATAGGAACACCATCAGAGAACAGACAACTGTTGGGAAATGGAATTTGACTTTAGAGACTAGCCTTAAGTCATGGGTTTTGGATACTGAAAACACTCTTCAATTATTGAAGTTGGACCTGTTTCCTTAGTAAGCTTTAAATACTGCAAAAAAACAGTATTTAAAAAACAACAACAACAACCAAAAAAAAAAAAAAGAAAAAAGCAAAATACCCAGTAAATAATAATCCTGTTTTGGAGTTTATACTACAATTTCCCAAAATTAGCTGAGATGCCCAAAGTGTTCCCCATTTCTCTTCAGGGCATTATGGGTTTCCAATCCCTGGAGTACATTCTCCCTAATTAGGTAGCTTTCCAGAGGTCATATGTAATTTGTATGGATTTGGATAATCAGCCTGTCTTTAAAGCTGGCTGGTAGTTGCAGGGACATAATACAGTGTTTGGAGAAAGCAGAGGAATCCCATCTTCTTCAAGGTGCAGGGGATTACATCTGGGTGGGGATTTACCAGGAGACTACGGCTAAGAGGGCCATGACCTCTCCATTAGTGAGCGTGGAATAACACAAATGTGGTGCTGCACGAGGAAGGAGCAGTCCAACAGCACAACTGCTTTCCGCTCCCTCATCATCCCTGTGGCAGTGATACAAACAAAATCATGTCTGAGGCAGAAAATGAGCCATGGGCTTGGATAACATTGATTATTTAGTGTATTAGCAGAGGGCAGAGTTTACATGCAGTATCAATTAGAAAATAGTTGGCAATAAAAACAAGGCCAAAGGCCTTTCTGTTTTATAGCCAAATCCTGCTCGCTTTCCTCACATGAGCAGCTCTAATGAAGTCAGCTGGAGCTCAGTGATTTCACTCCAAGCCTTTTAAATCTCTTATAAGCTGTATCTGAAATTTGAAAGTGTTTTAAAAGGAAACTTTTAACCTCTGTCCCTAGTTACAAATTTGGCTGCTTCCTTTATCTTCCTCTTCTCAGATCACCTCTATCCAAATGCTCTAAAAAAAGCCCTCCAGATACTTCCTTCTCATTCTTTTTCTCTAGATAACATAGTTCATATTTATTTCCCTTAATTCTGTTATAGGTTTCTTAGAAATTCAGTGTCATAGTGATCAGAGCTGCTCTTTGAACTTTCCCACAATGTGGAGGGATTCAGAATTACTGAAGGCAATCTCAGATTCCATTAGATACATTTCAGTCCCCTTTCTATAGGTTAAGCTGTGTCAACAAAGGTGACAGTTTGTCAGAAAACTTTTCTAGGGAGAGAGCAGCCATGACTGGGCTGGGAGAGAGAGGCTGTGTGATGTCCTCTTGCCTCGTGGTGTTAGTGGGAGGATGCAAAGTGCTCCTTGACCAGCAAATACCTTAAGGTAAGGCAGTGGTGGCTCAGGGCTCCTTTGTTCTTTGCTTGCCTTGTGATTAAGCAGCCCTCTGAGCATGCTGTGTATGAATCCCCACAGCAGGGCAGTGCTGTCTGTCGTGAGGGCAGCTCTGCTGCTACCCTGCTGCTGCCTTCTCTCTGTGCAGCTGGAGGAGTGTTCCTTATCTCTTGTAATGGGAACATACACCTTTACCAGAAAAAGAAGAGACCAGAGAAGATAGCAACGCTGCTTCTTCCTCTTTGACTAAGAGTTAGCAAAAGCTTGTCATTGGCTACGACTGCTAACAAGATTCATGAATAGCAACACAAATTTAAACTTTCATTTTGCAACTAATTGGGACAACAAGGAATGTATTAATTATTATGAATTCCTAATCAATATGTTTGGTGATCCTGTGCACCACTCTGTATTTGAATAGAAGAAGATTAATATCTGACAAGGAACCTGGGTTCTTTTTGAAACGCAACACAATCATGGCAAACTCTTTCATTGGCAAAAACATTAGAACATTTTATTGTAAAGAACCGAATTACTTGGAAACTGTTCAGACCTAACACCTTTCTAATACTTGGCTTGTCATGTAACAGTTCCCTGTGATTTCTTAAGTTCCTCACACAAGACCTTGGATTCACAGAAAAGTAAGCAATGGAACAAATTATTTTGTTTGGGGAATGTAGGAGAGAAAACATTCTGATTAAGTCTCTTGTGCCATGTTTTGTGTGTTTTGTGTTTTCTATTATACACAGAGATTGGGCTTTGGATATTAAATTCTGTGTGGTAAAGAAAGTGCTATTTCACTAGAAGACTAAAGATAGCACAAAAAGGTTCAAACATCCCTTTTAATTACATTGAAAAAATATTTCATTAAGTCTGAAACATTATTGAGAAAAAATTAAGCTAAAACACTGGCTTTGTTTGGGGATGTTTCTTGCTCAAAATAAATTAGAAATAAATGAATAGTTAACCCACACCAGAATTTCAAGCTTTCACGGTCAGGTTGCTTGGTTGAGCTATGGGAGAAAAACTCCAGATTGTGGAGAATAAGGACTTAAACACAACTGGATGCCTCAAAGGAATGTTTTTAGGGAAATAGATCTTTTCAGTTAATTTTTTTTGAAATCCCATTTTCCTTCTGTATCAGAAATGAAGCAGTGCCAAATCCTTGTAATTTGGGAGGATTAGGGCTGTTTCCAGCTCCTTGAGCGGCATGATCTCCCATTGAACTGAGCTTGCCTTGATCTCAGAGGTACATGCCTGGTTCTATAGACTCTGTAAACTGTATCCCCTAAAAACCCCTAACGGCCTCCTAGCCCCTAAAAAAATTGGTTCTTGTCACTGCTGTTTCTGAGGCCCTATCTACGATCTGAATAATGACCCAAAAGGAGTCTTGGACAGAATTTTCCACCCAGAGGCAGGGAATGGAGCATTTCCTGCTCCATGATGATTTGCGTGCTTTTATAGCATCCTATGTAGTGGTGGGAGTTCTTGTCTATTTTGTTTTACACTCCTGCAAAGCACCAGAGTTACAGTTTGGCTTGCAGTGCTATTTTGCTGTCTGAAGCCTTCGCACCTCTATAACAAAGAAGTAAGTCTCATCCATTTTGCCTTACCAGCTTCTTTTCTTCCAAAGCATCATCATCTGCTAAAGATAATTTGTCAAATGTTATACATGTAGGCAGCATGGACTGTACATGTTCAGTTAATGCTTTCTTATCTCAAAGCTGAGAGGTAAGGTTAAACTTATTTCTCAAACGTGTAATTTTTACAGGTGTTGAAATTTAACTGCTGTGAAATCTGTCCATTGTTCTGGCAGTCAGAAGGACAACTGATACCTTGTTACATATTGGCTTAAAATAACCCTGAGGCTTTTTGTAGAGGCAATAAAAGCACTTCCAATCTGACAACATATTAATTCTTTGGACAAAACTCCATTTTGTTGCATGTATCTGTTATGCCTCCCAAAAATTAATTCAAGCACTCGTTCCTCCTCATTTGCTTAAAATGGCTTCCCTTCAATGAGAACAAGGAGAAAGTTGCACAGCAAAATAATTTGTCTGAATGGTCTTTGTTTATGTTACCTCCACTGTTGAGCCCAATCTATTGCCAAGACTAGACTGCTTCATGCTGCCGAATTCAGTGCATTTTGATTGTTCCAGTCTGAGTAATTAGCTGCAGTAATCATCAGTCCTTAAAGATCCATTAAAATTGTACAAATCTGGAGTAAATCTCTTTCCATTTAAAAAGACTGGGCTTGAAGTTGTATGTCTGAGATCAAAATCAGCTTCATGATTTTACGCATTTCTCATGTTTACTTTGTTTCCCATCTCATTAGTGTTGAACTGTGTAGATGTTGACTTAAAAAATCCATCTTGTCCTCATACATATTTCCAATAGATATAGACTCTATATGTCTATGTGAGTGTGTGTATGTGATGTGTGCATGCAGCTAAAAGGAGGAAAGTGACTGAAAAATACTAGTCTTGAATTTTTTTTCTTTGTGTATGTGTGTTTATTTATTTTTTTTTTCTTCCCAGTAGAAAAGCAGTTGTTTCTTTCTTTTACGAGGGGGTGTGTTTAGATTTGGTATGAATTTCTTTTTCTTCTGCCATATGTGTTGTTTTGGACACTTCCCACATTTTAAAATTAAAAACCTTACAAGAGAAAATCAAGAAAATTATAAGAAAACCCAAAATGTTCAGGAAAATAGATGGGAGAACGGTACTTTTAGCCATGCTATGATTTTCTTTTTGGTTTTGAATTATTTGGTTATTTGATTTCAGGACAGTCTTGGTAGAAAAGACTAAAGAATTGAAATCTGCTTCTTATGTATCTTGATTCTCCCTAATTGTAAGTGAGTGAGCCCCAGGGACACTGGGAATAACAATTCCTGTTTTTTATTTTAGAGAAGGAACAGAAAAAGGAAATATCATTCTGCAGGTGTTGAAAAAATCTGAGCCTGAGGCTAGCTCACTTACATTCTCAAACAAAAAGGGAATCCCACAGTGAAATACCCCCCCAGGTTCTCACAGAACTAAAGAATACAGAACTAGAACCACTGAATATTTGGGGGAAAATGTCTCATTGACTTCTTCCAGTACTAAAGAAACTAGCTAAGGTGGTGACAGACATTCTGGGTCAGACCTGTACATCAACTAAACAATGTTAAAATAGGTGAAGAATACAGATATTTCAAGTCCAGCTGGACATCACAATTAATGTTACTTCTTCTCTGTCTGGATTTTGATTAATGAGTGAATTAACTCATTTGTTGGGGTTTTTTTTCCTGACTTTTTGTGAGTTTGGATTCAAAGCTCCTGTATGCTGCTTTGCTCTATGTGTTTTAAGTTTGAAACAAACATCAATCACTTCACCACTGCTCCTGTCTGATTCTGTTAGCTCTCAGTGAGATCATCTCTACCTCTCTTTCTTGAATCAAACTAAACAAGAGGCTGCTTTTTATTCAGTGAGTCAATTTTTTGGTACTTTTTCCTAATGTTCCAACGGTAACTTTTTGCTTCAGGTGTGCCATAAAATGTATATGTAAAACATAGAAAATATATATCTTTTTAAAACAAAACAGTGTACTACCATCAATTAAATCAATGTTAACTTTCCAACTGCATGATCCAAGATGACCTGTATCAAATGAATTAGAACAGCACCCACTGTGATGGGCTTTGGCATGTTATCATTGATTTATTTCTCTGTAGTCTTTCTAAACCTTTAGGGAGGTTTAAGGGAGGTATTTCAGAATGATCAGTGAACCCCTCAATATGAGACAGAGCAAGCACAGTAAAATTAGTGTTTAGGTTAGGAATACCAGCTGATTTATTTAATAAATCAAAGAAACAAGCTAACTAATTCAGTTGCCTCAGGCATGTACCCTTCAGATAACATATATCCTTCTCTTGTCTAATTTAATTTTTCTCCTTGTTTCTACTTGACAGAAATATGAAATTTATAACTGAATACCTAGGTTGGGAAAGTTGAAATTCAAATATATAGCACACAACATGATCCTCTCTATGGAAAACCAGATAAGGAGTTGGGAATATCAAACATTAGGGTCATGGTATTCTTGGCAGCTGGCAGTTTTACAGGATTAGAGGGGTGTCTACCAACCATCCCATTCCTAATGGATTGGCTCATTATTAAATTCTGATAGTCTTACTCCACTCTACTCACACATTGCTCCCTCAGTACATAGGAGCTGCATATAAGATAGCTAATATTGCAAATCATGGCAGTAATTTCTGATATTTAGGTATCTAGCAGGCAAAAGCATCTAGCAAACCTTACCCTCAGGGATGCACATTCCATGAAGTCACGGGAGAGAGATTCTCTGCCTTCAGAATTTTTCTGACTTCTGCATCACCTGGTACTCTGTCACAGAAGAAACCACTTTTGGCCCCTGTAATTCCATCACAGCAACTTTTATTATGTTCTTACATGTTTGCGTAAGAAACCTCTGAGCACATTACCAAGCCTGAGAAACAACTAAAGCAAGATGAGTGCCAAAGAGTGAGAGGTCTCTGGTATGCACTGGGGGTTTAAAAATGACATGATCTTAATTACTCTGAAGTCTGCATGTTTTCATTTCTTTAATTGGAAGGAGATCCATGTTACTGAGACCAATTGCACATTTTCAGATTGTTTGGCTATAAGCTAAGAGAGATGGTGGTGTGTTATTGTTATGGCTAATTCTGCCCATGTATTGGAATACTAGACAGAAATACACAGAAATGGTATTGGCAAGTTTCAAATAAGTGATTGAGGCACTTTCTTCCCTCAACATGCTTACTCAGATAACCCATTCGAATTGTCCTTTCAACTGAGCTGTAGTGTCAAGTAACCATGACATTTTCTAAAAATTACAGGAATTAAAGAAAATCATTCAGCTATTTGGTCTTTGGAAATTTGTAATACGTTCCCTGCACTGTGGCAGTGTTATAAAGTAATTTAATATTACATAATACCTTATAGATAGGAGAAAAAGGCTTAATTCAAAGTTAACTATTCTGTCCCCCAAGCAGGAGGTAGCTGGATCAATATTATCCACCATTACCTTGCTCCTGGGAGATTTCTCTATAGCCATGAAGATCCTGGTTTTCCAAGCAGATTGAGTATTTTATCTGGACAGGACAGAAGTATTAAGCTGTCAAGTGAATCTTCAGCTTAACATCAACAATATACAGGAATTTTGAACTAGTTTTTGGATATTGCATACTAAGATTATCAAAATATCTTTGCAATTTCAGAGCCAAAATGCACCTTATTTTTTAATGAAATCAGCAAGTGACTTCTACAATTATATTAGCTGGATCAGGTTCTAACCTCAAAATCCTTATGAAGTAAGCTTCCTTTATCCGACAATGAATGAAAATGATGTAGAAATGCTTATTCAAGATGCCATGAACAATTTGGTGACGTTTAAAACCAGCAAAGGTATTATAATTTGGAGCATTTTATTCCAAGAATACAATGAATTACATCAGAGTAACATTTGTGGTTGGCATGACAGTAATGGTTAGCTGTTTTACAAAGTTCAGAGTTCTGTTGTGCAGTACAACTAGGAGTGAGAGCTGTAGTGTGGTGTTACCAAACCATGGAGATACCACCATGACTTTACAGGCAGATGTGGCAGGTACAGCCTCCCCGATAGACCAAACAGGGTGTGCCAGAGCAGTTTGCAACAAACTGTACCTCAGGGTGATTACCTGGCGCCTCAGGGTCTAGACCATCGGCCTGTTTTGTCTGGGCTTGCCCCTCAGACAATTAAAATGACCACAGAGCACCCTTGGCTAGGGTATAAATGGAGCCCCGCCTAAGAAATGTGGAGATGGTTCTTCACAGAGCAGCAGGCCTGGCAGTCGGGCTCTCCCCTTGGACAGGCCATCCAAGGATAATTCCACAGATTGAGTGAGTGTCTGTGGATTTTGTGACCCTCCCCCCCCTTTGGTGAATGATGTTTGGGCACTCGTGTGGGAGGATTCCCTTTTAGTAGTGAGTGCATGCCCATTTTGGCTTGTCTTTCCTCAAAGTTTAGTTGTTTATTTGTTGTGCAGTAAATATATCCCTGACGGACAGCCGAACTTGTGTGTCATCATTAGGAGTGCTGGGTCTGTTTTGTGGGTGCCTCCATGACAGCAGATTTGATCAAGATTTAGCCATTTCCTCAGCCCTCTTACTGTGGCTGAAAGCCTCATCTAAAATCTTCTGCCTCTCTGCACGACTGGGGAGCTTAGACCCAGCACAGTGCCAGCTGCAGCAGCACAGGCACTGTTTAACTTGGAGCACTGGCAGGGGGAACTTGTATCATGGACTTGGTCCCATAAAATGCAGCCAAAAGGACGAAATTGCCTATGTCCTATAGCAGATCTGTAGCAGATCTACCAATAGAGGGGGCATGATGGGACTGGCAAAACTGCTGAAGATGTTTCACCAAACCTTTGGTTTAACTGCCATCTTCTAGCAGGATGAGGTTAAACTCTAAAACTTACATGCTTTTGTCTCATACATTAAGGGGAACACAGAAAGTACAGTGCTCTGAAATGTTACAGCTGTGTTTATTTAGATTTATTTATATGAACTTTATTTAGAACTCCATTTCTTTAGATTGACTTATATGAACTTAATAACTTTTGCTTTCAGTTAGACATTTCACAGAAAGATTTTGCATATGGAATAGCATACCCTGAACAACTTTTTACTTCTTCAGACACTTTCAGCTGTTAGTAGGTTAACTCTGCACACTGATAACAAGACAAAAAAAAATGGATTGCCATTTTCAAGGTTTAAGGTCATAATAGCAGTCTCCGTGTTGCATGTATATTGTTCAGAAGAAAATAGGTTTTAAATCACTGTGGCTTGCCTGCAACAGGAGTTACTGCAAATGCTGCATTCATTTCCTTCCTAGCACATACTTCATGGTCTCTTACCACCCACTGCTCTTGGACAGTTCTGGTTTCTTTGTAGAAAGAAGCTACTGCAAACAGTCATTGACTACCTCTGAGTGTTTGCTTACCTAAGCAAACCCTTTTCCTGTGACTGGCCCTAGTAATTTGTGCACTGAGGAAAACAACTAGCTCATTCTACCACCTCCTACCATTTCATGATTTCCTCAGTTTGACTCCCAAGTACTTCCGTTTTCTCATACCTTAAACTTCATACGGATTAATCCCCTTCACCAGTCTTCAAATATTTCCTATCTCACACACTGTCATGAGCAATCCCTCTGGAGGGAAATTCCTGTTAAATATCCTTCTGAGTAAGTAGCTGAGTGTGATAATGTTCCACATGAATCCATGTGGAAAATATGAGATCTGGGACCTGGGTTTCTGATCTGACTAAATCTTCTATAGTTATCCAGATGGTTGACGGTGATTTATTTTATCTTTTGCTTTCCTGAAGTATCTGCAGACTACAAATCCTGCTATTAGTAAGAGTCCCAAGTGCACCACATAGTCTTTCATAAGGAAAGGATAGCTATTGTATGACTCTTGTGTATTGGGCTGGAGGCATTGCTGGGCTTCTAGTAGTTCAGGCTGCTTGGGTAACTGCGCTGAGATGCTGCTCTGGTGCAGGTATATAACAGCATGCTTAATCTAGGCATTAATGTAGGCATTAGAACTGTGTAAAAAAAATAAAATACTGGTAACTCTTGACATTTTTTACTAGAAAATCACTCTATATATGGGGACTGTGTTTTTTGATCAAAGCTATCTGTGAAGATTGCAAGATGAGCTTTTACACTTCAGTTGCGGTTGTTTCCATGGACAATGAAGCCAAATCTAAGGAAGAAAATAAGTTAAAATAATTAGAGAGTAAGTTGAATCTTTAGCAAAAAAGATTCTATCAGAAGAGGGAGACAACTCCACTTCTTATGTTAAATCCTTCAGTACATTATAACATGATGTACAAAAAAAAGCGTTGTGATTAGTCATAGGAATGATTCATTCAGTTCCAGTTCTGGCTACAAGAGAATGTGGATGGCATGTATTTTAGTGTCAGCAGTAGTCTGGATAACAGGATACTTGATTTAAAAAATAGTGATGCAGAAACAAAGGGAAAAGGCAGCTGCGATGGCAATATATTATGTCAGTTTCAGTTGAGTTTTCTAAGAAAGTGAGATCTGTGATCATATTTCGTGTGCCTCTCAATTTTTTTCCCATCCCTCTTGTTCATTAAATAATGGTAAATAAAAACTTGTTCATTGTGTATTTTTATTGAAAATATTGTAATGCTTTTCATCTGGCAAAGAAAATATGTTTATATTTAATTTAAAAAATAGAGATAAAATGAGAAGAATAACCACACAAACACAGGAGCAGAAGACAATGGGGCAAAATGTGCTTTTTGCAATTGCATACAAGCACATTAAATTGCATCAGTCCCTCAACAGCTCCCAAGCAGAGAAATCCCTATAGCCCTATGTCATGTCAATTTGCTTTTGAAAGGGGAATGGGACAGAGCAGAATCCTCTGAAACTTTTGAGCTGAGTTTTTGAAACAGAGTACAAAGTACCTCTTAAGTAATTCTTATCACTATGCCTTAAGCATGGAAAAGTAGAAATTAATTGCATTAAATTAAGGAGCTGGATTTGTACAGGTTTTAAGAGGTGGGTATAAACTGGACATATCCATTTATAGGAGACGTGGAAAAGTCATTGCTCTTTGTTATAGACCTCAGTTTATATTTCATATTAAAAATAGTGGAAATGTCTCCCTAGCATGTGTCAGAGCTGCCAGCAGATGTTGAAGCCTCTGGCAAGGTCTTCAGTTGAGGATAAGCTAACTGAAAAGGATGCTGAGAACTACTGGCCATTAAATGAGACACCGCTGGCCATAATAGATACACTGTGGGAAGCTGACCAAAGTTACAGTGCCATGACCATTGCTATATTTCACAGGTGTTTAAAGGGTTTATGTGAAGAATGGCCATACTTCACAGTCAGTTGAAGGGGTGTGTTGGAGACCTTCACAGGGGCAGACTCTTGCAAGGCCAGCAGTACCTGGGACATGATATCACTTGCACTATATAAAGTATTTTGTACCCGGAATGTGCCAAAACTAGGACTAGTGGATGGAAAGGAGGGAAAAGTTTATTTGGAAGGAGGTGGAGATGGAGGAAGGGACATACAAGGGTAGGATGGCAAAAAGGAGGGTCAAGAAAGAGGAGAAGTGATACCTAAATCATGCAATCATTGGCATTCAGAATTACCTGCCAAGCAGTGTTGTGATTGATCACCACAGTCTAAATAAGGGCATTAAACCAGACCTGTTGTTCTGACCATAACACCTGAGCTGAACCTGGTATTTTGGTCAGGTGAAAACTCAGGGTGGGGTTTCCTGTCTGGGAGGGAATACTTGATTGAACATTGGACTCCATCAGCCAGGAGGAAGTTTTATTACACTTGATGCAACTTTGTTGAATTTTTTGGCCTTTATTGCATTGCAATTATTTGCATTTCTCTGGTATTTTCCTTCTGGAGGCTTAAGTGTGAACAACTTGCTACAGCTGTGTCAAGCACTGGTTTTATGATTTTGTAGATGCTGGGCTCAAAGATTCCTTCTTCTATTTGCCATAGTAGTGCAACCTTCAAATAGTTTTTGACAATGTCTCCTATAACAGCATCATAGACAAATTGATAAAGACCAGAAGGTAAATGTACAGTGAGATGGACTAGAAGCTGACTCTGTCAGGCTCAAAGGGTTTTGATTAGCGTCACGAAATCCAGCTGGAGACCAGTGATGTACTCCAGGGGTGAATAATGGAGCTAGTCCTGTGTAAGGCCTAAGAAAAGACCTTCAGTCATTGTAAAAGCAAGGAATCAGTTGCATCAGTAGTATTCAGCTGAAGAACTCTACCCAGTAATTTTCTTGTCATACTTCATAAATTATTTTATGCTTTCACAGTTTTTGTCTTCAGTAGAGGTGTTATTTTTTTCTGATGTCTGAACGAATTAAGACTACATCATCCCTTTTCTACATTCTGGCTCACTTTGGCATAGTTTACACTATGTTCTTGCTATAACCTGTGAGTTAGGTTATAGGTGGCCTAGGAAAAGTTTGGAGACTATACTGACACATCAGAGTGATGCAGATGAAATTGGAGTCACACAGAATTATGTTTGTTCTGGTACTATGTTATTTTTAATACACAATCTACTTGACTGAATGACGCCACAAATGTTTTATCTTGTCCTGTTTTCTTTCAGTTGATATTTGGTTGGAAGCTGGTGGCCTCAAGAAATAGAATTTGTGATTGTGAGACACTCCCAAATGAATCTGGGAATGTGAGAGATACTAGGTCCTAAATCTTGAACGGTGCCTGTGGCTTGAACTGTTTCTAGCCCAGAGTAGGCTTTATCACTTGTTTTGTTAGAGAAAGCTATGTTGGTCATTGTAAAGCAATGAAGAGCTGAAGTTCAATCATGAACTTTATATGCTTGAGGGATATCAGAATAGCTTGTTTTAGCTGGGGTGTGTTATAGTGCTAGATTTATCTTAACATATTCATTTGTTAAAGTTTAGAGATGGCAGTGGCAAATAAATTAGCTGTAGCACAGCCTCTGCTATTGTAGACAATTAATCTTTCCTGCAATATTTAGAGGGACAATAATCTGTCTGGATAGCTAATTCCCTGTCTTCCCACACAAAATCAATTCTGAATTAAATGGAGATAACTTGAAATATTTTTAATTTTTAGTGAGAACTTTGGGAAAATATGCTAAAGATAAGGTCATTGTGTTTGTCTCCTGTTCTCTTTAGAGTAGGATAGAATCAGTATTCTGAATCTCTGTGAATCCCTGTGAGTTAGGAAGTGTCTCTGGAGCCAGCTGGGTGTTTGCTGTGAGAAATGTATTGAATCAGGATTGTCACATTTCGAAAAAAGAGGAATGCATATAGAATTAAGAGATACTCCATGGCCACTGTGAGAAGTTCTATCAAGTTTGTGACCATTTCATGGTAGCACCTTTTATTAGCAGACTTACTATGATCTCATCATCTTCAGCTAAACTACAAAGGATTGAGAACTAGGGGGAAGCTGGAATTGGCTGGTCTCAGAACAGTCATTTCTTTCATATTAGTTAATCTTCTGATATCAGATTTCTCTCAAGCCTTTCTTCTCCCCTCAATCCACTCTAACTTTATAATTTGGCACTTAACCTTTTTTTTTTGCCTTTTTTATTAGTGCTGGAAAAATCATACCTATTTCTAAGATGAAGATGAAAGCAACTGATGTAACAATTTTCACCAGTTCCCTTATGTAACTCTTGCAAAATGCTGTTCAAGGTGACATTGAATCTGCTGACTCTCATATGTCTATGACACTGTCCATTACTCTAGGTGTCAATGACACAAGTCACCACTGTGGTCCTAATATGATAAAAATGCTATGTGACAGACTGCTGCAATCTAACAGACAATCAAATTTGTTACTTGCAAACAATCAGTGAACCTCATTACTGGCTTGGCATGTGCATCACACATTTACAGCTTTTACACTGAATTCCCTATTCTCTCCAATAACTCCTCCTGTTGCAACGTCACTGTAGGCAGAGTTGAGGTTTAGCCTTCTAAAGGAGGCTGAAGATGAACTTGGAAGTATAGAACTTGGAAACTGAAACCAAAGGCTTCATACAGATCATGGTATCTGCATTCACGTGGACTAGGAAGCAGCTCATAGTACATTTCTGCAGCAAAAGAGCAGCGCATGACTGCATAAGCAGGTGTATCATTCATCACTGCATAGAACTTGATGGCAACTGAGGCATACAAAAATCTTCTGAAACTTTACACTAGTTTTACCCAGACTAGCCACTGCAACACATATATCCCGAAGGCTCCTGACTAAGCTCTTGTTCTGCCTATCACAGTGTATTGCTCAGTTGTTTGGTGTAAGAGGCATTATACCAAATCACTCTCAGTGAAGCAATGAGCAGTGCCTTAAGCTTCAATTCTTCAAATCCAAGTAATGTTAAACTGTCCCCTTGCAAATGTTACCCAGCAAACATTCTGTGACTTTCAGAAAATTATGGACAAACCAGATTGCTACTCCACAATGGCAGAAGGAATATCAACTTTTTGCCTCAGATGTCTTTCATGGTCTAAGGGGTGAATGAAAGAAATCCAAAAACAGGAGTTTCCTTGTGATCCCAGAGGAGTACTGCCAGGATTTCCCTTACCTCATTGATATTGGACTACAATTAACCACATCCAAGCAAATCAGTCTATGCAGTTAACTTCTGTATAAATTAAAAGGCAATAGCCTGCTTTATTATAGCTATTTGAAATTTTGAATGCTTACAACAACAACGCAAAAGTACACTGTGCAGGTGGCATCAAAGGCATTAATGAGGCCTGTATGTACTCCACAGTGTTGTTCAGTAAATGCGATGTAGGTATATGCATTTATTTCCATGTCATAGAGAGAGATTAATGTTGATATAGCATTCCTGGTTTCTCAGTATATTGGCTTTATTGTCAGACCCATGGTATGTTAGTAGAGTTCTGAATAAAGTAGAAAATTTGCCTGATGAGTACCGAGTAGCAGAAACATGAGGATGCATATATCCTGACAAAACATGAAACCAAAATAGAAGTAAATTAGATCAGTTCAGATAAACAAGTATGAAGAGAGGTTTCACTGTTAACCTATACCTTCACAGATTTCCAATATTCTTGTTGAGATCATGGCAGAAAAAATTAATTGTTCTGCTTATTTTAATGCTATTACTAATTGCTAATTTTACTATTACTATCTAATATAACTAGTTTTAAAAATGGTAAGTGAAAATATTTATCTTCTAAACTATTTACCCCCTTTTTATTATTATTTCTTGTTTTCTCCATCCCTACGCTCCCCAAAGCCTACACATAAAACAAAAAAGGCTATAGAGATAGTTGTTTCCACATCCTACTTGCTCCTAACTTTTCTCCCATGTGTAGCAACAGGGAAGGTAATCTACTGGGATCCCAATATTACATACATACTAAAAGGAGAAGAGGCATCTGGTGATGCTTCTTGTTCACTGACCTCTTCCAAGTCCAGGTCAGAGAAAAATGGGAAATTTACTCCTGTAGTAGTATCCGAACCTTTGTAGTATCCAAACATTGCTATACTATTTTAACTGTTATGAGTTTACGAAGAAACACCTGCCTGCAATTCTATGAACAGTTGGCAAAATCAGCCATTTTCAGCTGTTGTAGATAATAAAATAAAGTTCCACTGCAGCAATAAGGCTAACAAATGGTTGAGCAAACTGACATTTTGACATCTGAATTCTCTACAGACTTAGATAGTGCAGTGTCAAAGATGAATCTGGTAATGACACTTCAGAATTAAAATTAGGTTATATTAAAATAAATCTGTGTTCTTGATTCAGGGAACTGATTCAAAGAAACTCATACTCTATTGTGTGTTATCCACCACTATGTAAAGAATGTGCCTGTGACACAGGCCAAAAAATCAGAGAAGGGCATGTTTAACTGAGATGGCTCTGGCAGAAAGCTGCCAGCAAAAAGACAAGCTCCACCATCTGTGACTTAAGCAAAAAGACAGTGGAAAAGGGGAATAAACTTCATCATTAAGTCTGAGCAACTAAGATTACTTTTTAAGCATATAATCTTCACTCACATGGCATAAACTTGGATAGATTCTTCAAACACAGTGACAGATCTGTTTGTCCAGATTGGTCAGAAAGAAGTTATCTTATTGTCCTTTCTGGCCACTGCTGTAGCTTTTCTTAAGGCCAAAGTATTTATTGAAGAGATGTTGATGTTGAGGACCTAACCAGTTTTGCAAACTGGA
Source organism: Eurystomus gularis (assembly GCA_013400335.1). Taxonomy (NCBI): domain Eukaryota; kingdom Metazoa; phylum Chordata; class Aves; order Coraciiformes; family Coraciidae; genus Eurystomus; species Eurystomus gularis. The sequence continues at coordinate 124,779 of VZZY01000991.1, read as the reverse complement.
GAAGATGAAGATGGTGTTTGTGACTTATTAGCTGAAACCAGCCTAGCAAAGAATGTAGTATGTAACTATCATATGAGAAGTATTACATTCATTTGCCATCACCAGACAATGACCTGTGTAGTTGACACCACTGTTTCAGTTACTAAGATTTACAAGTTTTAATAGAGTTCACACATAGTACTTGTCAGATAAAAAACCTGTCAAAATGGGAATTGTGTGTTATCCTTGGCTGGAACATTGTCCTGTGTGTAAGGCACAGGACTGGAACTGAGGCACTGGATTAACTTTCATTCTCTTGTATGTTCACCAAAATAGTTAAAGACAGATTATTTACTCTCTTTGGGCTTGTTTCCTCGTTTATGACATAAGAAAAATTATATTAATACTATCAGGAGTGACAAGAGGTTAAACTAATATTGCTAAAGAAGATTAAATTGCAGTATGTAAATACAAAGTATTACTATCATTCCACAAACAGAAAATCTTCAGGGTTATGAAATATTTTTGCATGCTTCTCTCTCTCACATCCTGCCAAGTAGTACTTCATGACATTGTGAGATTTCTAAGGTCAAGCTATGCTCCTTTACTCCCCAGTGAGGGGGAGCTCAATGAGCATGGGCCAGAAGTCATTTTATGATATTGTAAGAGCATTTTTGGAAAAAGCCATTCCTACGACTCCAAAGAATTATAGGAAAAAAAAAATCCTGGTAGCCTAGAAAGAGGCTACTGGTATAAAGTAAATTAAAAGTCTGATCTTAATTTTTAATTTTTTTTTTTAACATAGTCATCCAAGTGCAACCCCCCTGCTCAGAAAGTGTCTCGAGCTGGGAGTTGTATCAAGGAAGAACCGGTCTATATTTGCTCTGTTTCTTTACAATGCTCATTCCCTGAGCATTTCCCATGTTGATCTATATTAAGAAGTGGGCTTCTTGAAGCTAAAAGACCTCCTAGAGTCTGGGGAGAGGAAGCACTAAAATCATATGACAAATGAATTTGGGAGATAGTGTATTAAAAAAAAATTAATTAGCAAATCATAGGTTTAAAATGAGGGATCTGGAATAGTCCCTAGAGGTGTCCAGGAGGGTGTATGTTCTCAGCACGTAAGTACTGGAAACTCAACTGCATAATTTGTAGTGCTAGCCCATACCACAAACATAGTATTAGATCAGCTGGATCTTTAGTCTGATCCAATGCACCATTTATTGTAGTCTTATGGACCTGAAGGTAGACTTAGTTTTGTTGTTGATGTTCACCTGTCCCAAACAGGCACTTCACATTTATAGAAGAAAGACAATTTTTGTCTTTATGTCTTTGGGAATGTGTGTTACACTCTAAGATCTACCATCAGCTACTAGAGTTTTCTTTCTCAGTTCAGGAAGAAACTGAGCAAATATAACCTGTGGTTAATTGCTGACTTGTGGGAGCTACCTGTGGTGGTGCAAGTCACAGAAAGTAAAGTCCCAGTGAAAAATGAGAATAAACAGCAGAATGAGGAAGAGCTTACCCCAAAAGTAGCTGGAGGCACTCCATAGACCTGCTACTACTTAACCTTACATCATTGTTTGGGAACTTTAGTAGCTACAGTCCAACTACTTTCCTCTGGTCTGGAGAGAGCTCGTGTGCATGCCAGCTCTTCCCTATGCAAGTCTATCCTGGGAAGCCATCCTTTGCATGACACAACTGCAGTATCCATCTGACACCCAAGACAGTCTGTGGCTGCTACAAGGGCAAGTCACCCTCACTATTAGATATTTGACCACCAGGTGGCATAAAAACGATGTAAAACATCACAAAGAGGTTGCAGATATGCTATTACTTCTTTTTAAAAATATGGATATTCAAATATCCAGTGATCCTAGCTATTGACTTTGAATATTATTTCTATATTTTTTAAAAGTAGCTGGTAGCTTTTAAAATTCTTTAGTTTGCAATGTTATCCTATGAGGAAGGGCCCATATATGACACGAATGAATTAGCTTTGCTAATCACATTGTATCATACTTTTAATCATGTTTTGTTCATGTCAAAAGCAAATAACTTCACAAATGGAAAGGAAGAAATTATATTGACTTGCATAGAAACAAAACAACTACTTTGAGAAGCAAACAAAAAATCAACTACTTTTCATTAGTGAAAACACATTTTGTTAAACTTTTTGTAAGCCGTAGTGCAACTTCCAGGGTAACGATAGAAATTTTTTCGATGTTATGAAATCAGTTCCTATGTTCGTGTCATAGGAAAGCATAGGGAAAATGGCTTTTAGATCCAACAGAAAGGCAAGGTAGGTGTTGAGAAGTGTTATTGATAACAAAACAGAAGGCCTGAGATGGCAGACAGAAACTCTGAAATTCAGATTCTTGACATAATTCCTTGTAGGTTTGTAGAGTTTTTCCCCCTTGCTTTCATGGGCTGGATAAAAGTATCACATACAAAGCCCCACAATGACACATATATGGTAGGCACTAATCCAGTTACTCTTTTTGCAAATTTCTTTGACTTTTGATCTCTTTCCTGCTGTTTCTTTTCACTTCTTGATCCTCTCCACTGCATTACTGGAGGTCCCCTAAGCTCCCATTTCATCATTTTGACTATAGTTTTAAATTATGCCATGGAGAAGTCAGAACTTTTCAATCTTCTTTTCTTAGTTTGGCTACATCCCTTCCTTCCCTGCTAATACTTTTCAAGCTTCAATTCTGTTCATGATGTTTTTCTGACACTCTGGCTATTCCTTTAGTATCCTATTTGGTGCCATACCTCTTTAATGTTGTTTTCACTGAGTTTCTATTCTAAGTTCCTTTCTCTTTTATTCTCCAATACTAATTTTTTATTTATCTTAGACTCTTCTGTCATTTCTGATGCAAGTTGTTTAGTTTATAGATCAAAACTTCTGTCTCAGCCTTATGTTTCTGTATAACCAGCAACTGAACTTCTCACCTTTCCCCATGACCCCTCTCTTCTCTGTCACCATTAAGAACTTGTGACAGATTAGTTTAATCCATCCATGATTCATGTCTGATACAGAGTTGGATTAATGTAAAAAAAGCATTATGAAAATTACTTGCAGCTTTGTAAGCGGAATGAACTGTTTTGAGGTTGACACCTTTAGTCTAGACCACTAGCAGAGAAAAATATGATCTATGGTTAACAGTTTACAATAGACAGGTCTTCCTAAGGTGAAGTTAATCTAAATGCAGATGTAAGGACATCCTAAGTAATATATATTGTCCATATTCACTTTCAGGAAAATCTGTTTGCAGACATTTCTGTGTGCAAGTACGAAATGATTGTTCTAAGCTAGGAAGGCATGGAGGTCTTAGCAGCATTGTTTCTATGGGACTCTGTGGATTTAATGGGGCACCTCAAAAGCTAAAAGCTTCCTTACAGCAGTGGACTGTAGCTCTGCTTTACTTGCCTCCAACTGAGCAGAGGACAGAAAGGAAAACTAACGACCCAAATAAATTGTATCATCTATCATGACTAAGTGATAAAAGTTTTTTTTCACTTTTAAATTCCTGTGTTACATTTCTTTCCACCATATATAATTTCAAATACTTGAGTTAATGCTTTGAAATAATTTGAAAGATCATTTGAGCAGGAGCTATATTTTTTTCCATAAGCTAACAGGACTATATTCATTTGTTACACACAGAGTGCCTTCTCTCTCCATGGCTTAGCTGATGTCAGTAGAGTTCAATGCCAGGCTTCTCACTGTCAGCTGGATTACATGGGCAAAGTCACATCATTTGCTGTTAACCTTGTAAAGCACTGTGTACTTCTAGCATACTGTACAAATAACGTTGATTCATCAACAGTCTAGAAACACACTCAGAAGTGATTCTTCCTTTTATTTGTTTGGTGATTTCCTGCTGCTAGATCTTTGGGATCAATAAAAGCAAATGCTCAGAGCTAAGCACATAAAATAATGACAATCATTTGTTTCATATTCTAGTTGATGGAAAATTTCAATTAGAAACTTGGATGCACTAAAGGGACTGTGATCAGTTAAAATAGATCTTGTAAGCCCTCAATACAATATGCAGTCACATTTACATTACTCACTGATACATGTTACTCATGTCTCTATGTCACAGCATAAACTACACTGTTTAAAAGTATTAAGTCGGAAAACCAGTCCTTCAGATTTCATGGATGCATGTTCTCAGCATTAAAAATATGAAAAAAAATGAGAATTGCAAGGTGTACAGTATTGCAGGGAATTTGCCCTATCATATTACTACAATGTTTATGACAGCTCACCTCAGCTGATGGTGACACTAGCATTGCAAATGAGTTCATGGTGGAAGACTTAAGTCTGGTGGTATATCAAGCAAATGTCCTTCTCTTAGCTCTAAATAAGGCAGTACTGACACTAGAAGTTGTAGAAGTGAGTCAGGGCAATGTTCACTCCAAATGCATTGGCTCAAAGGCAGGTCTAAAGAGCCTCAAAGCAGACCTGCACTACTGCATCTGCATCACTTAGAAAGTCTAAACTACTACACAGTGACTAGGTAGAAAGATAGCATTGCTTGCTGCTGGCTCAGATACCTCCAATTCCCAGAGCATTCAAAGGCTTTAAATAGCTGACTCTCATATTTGCTTTTGCCATTTTGTGTGCTATGCCCAAATCTTTTACCTCAAACTTTTTATTGGACTACCTCTACGTTTACTATTCCTGTTTCACAGATATTAAATATCTACCTTTTTAGTAAATGAGTAATTAAAAGGAGTTTAAAAGTAGTTTGGTCAGTTAAGTTTTCTCCTTGGTGACAGGCCCCCTCTTCAGTTTTCTGTGTCAGCTTTTTTTATCTGCCTATATGGTACATCTGGTGAAAGAAAAACTGGAATTTATAAACATATATTTTTCTTGGATCTTATCAGTGAAGAAAATTATATATTTAGAAAGTTTCAAAGAGAGTTGCTTCCTAGAACTGAATTTTATTTTTATACAAGCCAAAGTTCAGCCCCCAAATTTTTAACTATATTTTACATTTTCCATGGATCTTTAACAAGCGCACTGAATTCACTGGTGAACTAGATGATGCAATACAACTTTGATGTATTACAGCTTTGTTTAACAAGTTAACATGTGTCAGCTGAGCAGCTACAACTTACTGTTTCCACTTCCAGGTTCCTCTGTGGGCAGCTCACCCCTTCTGACAGCTTAAGCTGTTTCCTGACACCTTACAGCTAGAGGGGGGTGGGTACAAATCCCCGCCTGGGGCTCAGTTCCAGGAACAGGAACTCAGTAGATTTGGTGTCTCAAGTGGTCACTGGGACCACCCCTGAGCCATATTCTTAATAGAGGAGTAGTGGCCATGCCAGTGTAGTGAGGCTAATGTTATCTCTGTCACGGGATGGATGTTTTGCAACAGTAATCCCTTTGCAGAAAAAGATATGCAAAAGCAGAAATAGTGACAAATTTGAGAAAAGTTCCTGTTGTTAACGATGGATGAAAGAGAGATCAAAGCAGGAGTAATCAGAGATAGACCTTCATTAACCTCCCTTCCTCCCAGTAAAATGGCCAATACGAACTTCCCAAAATTGTTATCCCTTTTTACCATGGATTTTCCTTTCTAGAAGGAAATAAGACAAATAGGACCTCTATTTTTACCCCTGCATATTTGTTTCAGTTACTGAAGGTCTATTTTACTCTTACAGCTACATTTTCCCCTCACTCAACATCACTTTTAAATTGGTCATAGACTTCAATGGCATGCCGCTTCCTTCCATGTTATTAATAGTTTCCATTCAGTTTCCATGGAAGAGCATCATTCCATAGTTTCTAAAAGCAAATATTTTTATAGTATGAGGAGCTTTGCTGTCACTGACCTTTAGAAATGATTCCTTCTTATTATTTTATATACAAAGATTTGAAACAGTCAAGCTGCATCAGTTAGTTTTCTTAACACAAATGTATTAGTATCTCCAACACAATTAGAAATGTTAAACCTCATTTCTAGAGAAAAACCCTGCTTTTCTACTGTCATCTGTTTTTGAAAACTTCATAGAGCTTTTAATAAAGTAATTTAAGTACTATATTCTAAACATTTTAATGAAGGATATAAGAATGACTTGAATTCAAGTAGACATAGCAATATTTATCCCAGTAAAGTACAGAAAACATTTTGGAAATATTACAAGCAGTCATGTAGTTGTATACGACAGAAACACCAGAAAAGACCATTATGATCGATGAGTCCAAATTTGGTGCAGAACATGTGCCGCTACGTTTCACAATATGTGCATGAAATAGTTTTTGTTTGACTTACCACCCTTTTAGCCAGAGCATTTAATGCACAATTGTTTTTTTCTTTAACATGATCTCCCACTACTAAAATATACAGCAGTGAAAACTTTCTAATCCAGTCAACAAACAGTAGTGTTATTCTAACAGTTGCTGTTGAACGTTCTGCCTAACTGCTAATTGGGAAAATAACTCTACTGTTTTATCAATGTCAGTCATTAATAAATCACTGCTCATTCTTTTTACTTTTTTTTTTGTTTCCCACGCCCCCTCCCTTTCTCCCCATCTTGCATTTATGTCCTTTCAGAAGCTGGTATTTTAACTGAAGAAACTTCCCCATGTGATTGTCACCTTGCATCACCACTGGGCTAAGACAGCTTTGTATCTCAGACTCATGAAAGCAAGGCACCATCCTGCCCCTGTCCACATCTAGACTACTGTGTCTAGTTCTGGGCTTGCCAGTTCAAGAGAGACAAGAAACTATTGGAGAGAGTCCAGTGCAGGTCTACAAAGATGATGAGAGGACTGGAACCTATCTCTCACGAGGAAAGGCTGAGAGCCATGGGGCTATTTGGCTTGGAGAAGAGAAGAGTGAGAGGGGATCTTATCAATGTTTATAAATATCTACAGGACAAGTGTTGAGAGGGTGGAGCCAGTCTCTTTTCAGTGGTGTCCAGTAATAGGACAAAGGGCAATGGGAACAAACTAGAACACAGGAAGTTCTACCTAAACATCAAGATAAACTGTGAGGGTGACANGACTAGGTGATCCCCAGAGTTCCCTTCCAAACCCCACTATTCTGTGATTCTGTGAAGCAGCACCAGCAGCAGTATAGCTCCTTGCTTCTTCAGGGTCATAAAAGTGACCCCAGAACTTCATCAAGGAAAGGGCTTTTCTGTTCCTTATGGGCAGCCTTCCACAGCTGGTTAAAGGAGGCCAGGCTGCTAATATCGCTGATTGCCGTCACTTGTTATGTTAGACACCTCATGTGGTGCAGGGAAGTGGCTGCACGTTCAGTCACGTGCAACTTAGGAAGCTCATATGTGAAAAGAAAATTTGGACACGGAAAAAGATGATCTCATGTCTCTGAGATCAGTTTTATGCAGCATATATAACCAAAATGAGAGAATAACCACTGAGTGACAGAATGAGATCTGTTACATGATGGAATGCCCTCTAGAGATGCTTTTTGTCTTTCTATTAAGTGTCAATTATCAACTTGAACTACATATATTACTTTTAGATGCAGAAAATGAATGCCATATAAATGTGTGATCTTTCCAGTAGCTAAGATGAACAAAAGGCATTGGGATACAATATAAGAAAATATCTCTTATCGTCCAGCTGGCAGAAACAGATTATTTAATTGCAAGAGATTTTTAGTTTTATTTTAATCATTTGCAGTAACTTCCTCAAGAAATGTGTTCCTCAGGCAGACCCACTGTATTTTAATTCTTCAAAGTATATCTCAAATTTTGTAGTCTTTCACTCCGTGTAATCAGCATTTGAAAAGAATTTATTGTTTTTAAATTTTAAATGCATTTTGAAAATCGGAAGAAAAAAATCAGAAAATGATGAATCTTGGTAAAACAGTATTACTCTCTGGAAAGCAAATAGTCAACAGAATTTCTCCTTAGAGGCATGTATGTTTCCCAGATACCTGCCTACCTGCCCAGAAAATATCTCTTTAACTTCCAAGTTACAAAATCTTGCAATATCACTTTTAAAAAATAAACAATGAGATTAAACCATTTACTGTTCTTTTGAAGCTTCTCAGCCATATTTTGTAATTGTAACCGAAACTCTCCCAACAAATTATGTAGTTGGCTATTAACAGATCTATCAGAATGTTATCATTTCACGGCCATCTTTTCCTTAAATCTGAAGTTCAGCACAATAGAAGTGGGCTTTTAATGGTTATAATGCAAAGAAGCTTACGACAATTATTTTGTGAGCAGTCTGGTTATCACATAAAAAAGAAGATATATTTGGCTGGTACAATCAGAAGGAATGTAAAGCTCCCACGCCTGCCTTCAGTAATTGATGAAGTGGGTCAGTGACATTTTACAGGGCTGCGAATGAATTGGACCCTTGAGGATATATAGCACATAAACCTTTTCCACCAGCTCTTTGGTAAGTTAATATTGGCAATTCCAATTTAACGCTTATGAATGAAAGTATTGCAGGCTAAGTGAAACACAAGAACAGCCACAGCTATTGTTTTTGGTTGGTGCTCTTTCCTGCAGGCGCTATGTAATCCAATGAAAAACAGAGATCTCATCTGTCAATGAAATACATGTGACTGGGCTGGTTCTGGGCAGAGGAGAGTGTTCTGGAAGAATTTAGAATTTGTTGTATGACTAAAAATGCAAATTTTTAGCAAAAGTGCCTGTTGTTAGCCCTTTTGGGAAACATTCTTGTTGATTTCTTGGTGAGGTGGTACATTGAATGGTTGTGAGGTTTTGGATGCATGTTAGTGTTAACAAATTCTATTAATAATTTACAGTAAAAGGAAATATTTTATTAATGCCATCTGAAATCAATGCACAAAATTAAAATGAAGCATTCCCAATTGTTTAACTAAGCTGTGGGACATGGTTGGAGAAAACAGGTATTTAATTTTTAGAATACATTGTTCATTTATATTTAAACATTTCATTTAGGCATAAACGAAATTCTTTCGTGTTGTCATTATGAATATTTAATTTCTTCAATGTCACATATAACTTTTATATAAACACACACATAATTAGCTTTTTGCTTCAACTGAATGAATCTGGAGCTTACTATCAAATCTGCATGGGTGTGTACAAATAAACTGATATTAGCAGGTCCTGCAGACTTCTTTCACAGGCAGTGTTTTCCACAATTTGGCCTTCCTGGGCTTTACTGGTGCTAGTGAACTAAATAGGGACAGCGCTTGAGCTCAGTCTGTGTTCCTGTGGATATCTACAGAGTTCAGTGCTGGTGCACTGCTTGATGCAATTTTGGTCCGAGGCAGGTATCATTTGCCTGCCTGGGGCTGTTCCAGTGGGCTGTAGGGACAGTGCTGCCCTGCTTTGGGGACAATAAGGTTTTAGCCATGTGGATGCAAGCCATACCATGTCACTTGCCCTCATGGTCAGAAAATGGAGTCTGACCCATTTTATTGACTAGCAGAGATGTAGACATATCCACATAGCTACTTTAAGAGCTGCAGATTCAATGCTGGCTCCATTTGCAAGGACGGCTAACACCCCTACAGCATGCCATGAACTGTGGGGGACCGCCATGGATCTCTCCATGATCCATCAGCAGATGGAAGCCATAGTACATTTGGAGGCCCTAATCTCGGTTTAAGAAACACTGTGAGGTTTAATGCAAAGCTTTGGGGATGTAAGTCCAGTTTCTACAAAAAGAATTCAGGTAAAACTCTATTGAATTCAAGAGAAATTTTTTCACAGTAAGGTTCAGGGATTAGCTCTGTTGCCATTGAAAATGTAAAGCTTAAAGCTCAGGGAATGGAGTGTCCTCACAAATGACTGAACATCTACTTGCTTTTTCTCCAGCAAACCAGTGTGCTTGGTGTGCATACTGGGGGTCCATATGGGCCACTCTTCTAGAAATAAAAGGGGTTGAATGTAGTGATGGATTTACCAGGGCAGGGAAAGTAGAACAGCCATAGAATATACCTTGTAGGCAGGGCATATGCTTAGTGTCACACACAGATCTGCTGTCACCACTGTGGCTGCATCCAGCACGGGGAACTTATGCCTTTCCTGCACATATGGTCAGAGCTCAGTCCCATGAGCGTGGGATGCATGCTTTCTAAAAGGGATGAATAGCTTTACTGGGAAGCAGTTTAATCAATCTGATTGAAACTTTCTTGGCTGGAAGGCTTAAAACTAGAGAATGAAACTGAAACTGTAAGACTGCTTGTGCAAAATATTCTGTTTCTGTGCCTGTTTGCAAATGTAATATTAGGGAAAGAATCTTATTAGATTTTAAGTTCAATGGACGGGAGCAGACCCAGCTGCTTAAGCCTTCTATCTGTAAGCATCTGGTATCACCCTTTATGTGACAGGCGTATTAATTTGAGCTAGTTGAGACTTTAGGAAAATTACTGCAGGTTTTTTAAATTGGAAAATGCTGATTCCGTGCTCATCCATCCTTTGCAAGTACAAATCTGTTTCTATAAATCTACAACCTAGAGATTTTTCAAATTCAGCACAAGAGAAGGAACAGATAAAGAGAAGGGAAAGCCCATTATCCCAGTGCTTGGTAGCGGTATTTGAAGTATAGGAGGATCCATTACCACGCAGGACAGTATTTCCCTCTTTTTTTTTCCTTCTGAAGAACTTTCACTCTGGCATATAATGAAAAACAATGTCAGAACCTTTGGGTTTTGTGCATGCTGTTTTGTGTGACAAAATTCTTGATTTTTCAGCCAATGAAGATGAATCTTTGTAATCCTCCTTTAGCAATGAGAGTCCTACCTGCTAACACTACTCCAGGCCTACCATCTATCTTGGATGCTTTGCAAGGGCAGGAAAGAATGGCTGAAAGCAACTGTTCACTTCGGTAGTTCACTTACCTAAAAGAGCAAATATGCTACAAAGAAACCCTCTCGGATTTTCACCTGTTCCTTAAACCATTGAATGCTATGGAATCCTGCACTGTACTCTTTCTACACAATAGTCCTTGCCAGGACATTATTGATAGTGGTATTTATTTAATTTTAAAGGGCATTTGGATTTCAATGGTGTCAGTACGTCTGACTGCCAAAGAATATGGCACCATGGACTTGTATTTGAAAATGTCATGCCCAGGAAGTTAGGAAACCTGTATTTTCCTAAGCATAGTTAATTACTGTTGGGCAAAGAAATACTCTGGGCGTTTCTAAAACACCCCTGTTGTAAGCGCTGTCAGAGGTGCTCTCAGTGCCTTTGACAGCTCTCTCAAATGTTCCTCCCAGCACGGCTAATGGCAATATCCTCACCAAGCTCAACAGTACAATTTGAGTGGAGTCAAAACCTTGACAGCTGCCAGGTGTGTTAGCCGCTGTTAAATTCTGTAACCTATAAAGAAAGGCTTTCATATCTGTGAAGTAGCTCATACAGAATTCCAGGTAAACCTGGGATTGTAGTATGGCCAAAATATCTGCAGTATGGTGAGAAAATGGACGTGAAATATTCTTTTATTTCCAGTAACCTTGAAGTGACAATTCCTGTGCTGGAAAATCTTATACTATTATATATTTTCAAAGTAAGGTATTACTACTTGAACTGTTTAAAATAGGAAATCCTATCATGAAATATATTTATTTAGATTTTAAAATGACAAGTATATGAATAAAAAATGAAAAATGAAGAATGAAAACTAATTACTCTGAAAACTAAATTACCAGACTGAAATGTTTCCCTAGACCTCATTTTGCCATGGTAAAATTTCCATTGAAGCCAACTGGACTTCCGTAACTGTTGATCTTTCAATCATCCCTATGGAATTTACTCATGTCAATAATTTTTTTAATGAATTGGGTTCATATCATGTACATAGGGCTATAAATTTCCATTTCACCTACTTTTAATTTTGATACTTTTGCCTGGAATACAGAATTTTGGAGGAAAACAGCCACAGGACAGATATCCATATTGTTAAGAGATTTTTTTTTTAATTTAAAAAAACCAATATTAATAGACAGTTTTCACCAGCTCAACAGGTACAACTGTAGGGAATTTATATTCATTATTGTTATTATTAAAATGGTTACTATTATAATTCTGCTCTCATTACAAGAATAAAAAGTATTATTGTAAAAAATAGAGAAGTAAATTATCATAAATAAACCAGTAGGGTTTTTTTGTACGACACTGAAAGATTACATATACCACATGGAGTTTTTGTTAAGTAGCAAGATGGATAAGATATCTTGTTTAGTATCCATTAAACAGTAACAGAAATAGATTCAACAACAACAAAATTATGAATCACTGAAAAAAAGACAAGCAGAAGATAATCTACCAGTGGAAGAATTTTTCCTTCTCAATAATTTCATCTCCTTTTAAATTATTATGTAAAAATGTAGACATATTTGTATTTATAAAGCTTTTTCATCTAACAGGAAGTCTGAGAGAAATTAAAAATTACAGGGAATATTGGTTTTTTTGCCTATTACTAATTTAATTTTGGGACATATATTAATTTATTTCAGATATTAGCAGAAAATTTGAGTCTTTAGATATTTTTCATTATTTTTTTCATTTACATGAGCATTTAATGCAAAAATTTGGGGGTATAAATATAATTCCTGCAAAACTAATTCAGGCAAAATGCCTGTTGAATTCAACAGAATTTTTTCCATAATTAGGTTTGAGGATTAGCTTAGTTGCCAACAAAAAGATTTGTTCCACAGAGGATTGTCAGCCACTGGCACAGGCTACTCAGAGATGTTGTTGTGCCTTCATCCTAGGACATATCCAAAATCAACTGCACACAGCCCTGGGCAACCTGCCCTGGATGACCCTGATTTGAGCAGGGGCCTTAGATCAAGCTAACTCCAGAGGCTCCTTCCAGCCCAAACAGTTTTGGTTTTGTGAATTACTAATAAAAGTATTAATGTGATAACTTGTACATGTGTTTCTAGAAAGCAATAATATTTTTTACCATACAAGATCAAATACTTAAGGAACTTGGCCCTTTACAGTTATTGAGAATGAATTATAGGAACCATATCCTTTAGATTATTAGTTGGAATACAGATCAGGTCAGTGATTAATGAGAATTATTACTCTGTCATGGATGTTCAATGACCTATCTGGAATGAACTGATGGCCGCATATTTTGGCAGGTGTATGCTCGTATCTGAAAGCCAGCAGAATTACATAACTCTCTTCCATACCTATGCTACTAAATCCATAACCTCTGTAGGAGGTCATGGAGGTAGTAGCTCTAGAAGCTAAAATCTTCCTTGCTTTTCAAGACCTTTTCTCTGAAACTTCCTCTGAAACTGGCAACTTACAATGCTATACCACGGTTGCATTTATTGGGCTGCTGTGAAGCTGAGAACTTTCAGACATAAAGGAAATATATCTAGATGAAAAGGCATTCAAGTATTTGAAAAAACTGACAGGCTAGAATTACATTGTTATAACAGTTTGGGCAAGTATCTACCAGGAATGGTTTAATGCCACAGGCTTACAACACATAATTGAGGTTCTCTTGGGCTTGTGAAACCTCTGCAAAAAAACCTAAGAGAAACAAGCCCATATTTCCTACACGAAGAACCAGATCTCCCTGTGAATTTTTTTTTGGGTGCACAAATGGAACAAGTTCAGACTTGATGATGCCTGACAGCAGGAACGTGGAATAGATGATTTCTTGGGATCATTTCCAGCCTACGTTTTCTATGAATCTATGATTTCATAAGGTTAGTCATTTGACTTTTTCCATCAATTCCACCACCAGAATTAGATAGATGTACATTATCAAGATAAGTAAATATAAGAACTGTAGGACTGAATGTCTGCATGAACATCAGAACAAGTCCCCAAGGAATGATGGTTTGAAAGATAATTCCAAGTGATAGCAAGATGACTGTAAAGTATGCTTTAATAAATACATAACAGCAAATTAATACACTACAATATCACAATCCTAACAAGAAGTTGAGTTTCCAGTTGGAAGCCTGTATGCTTGTGAATTGTAACAGTCATTGTTTCCTATCATATCTGTGACACACTGTACTACATTACCTACTGTGTGTCCTTTAAATGATGAATGTGTTCGTCCCTCACAATTACATGAGCATAATGATTTGTTTACCTTTGTTCATTTTCAGTGCTAATCCATACTAGAAAGCTTAACCTAGTAAACAAAGTAAAATCCAATCAAACAAAGAGGTAATAAGTGTCTAGAAGCCTGAAGCTAGGCTGGCTAACAAAACTGCTTATCAGAACAAAGTCTTAATGGTGTAACTGTTTCTTAAAAGGTTGGTATCATAGGAAAAAAACCTATTAATTTCCTCTGTTAGACCTTTAACCCATCCATTTACTTTCCTTCCACATAATAACAGATCATATTTCAATACCATCGTTGCCATAAACTGTTAAGGTGGTGGTATAAAATTTAAAAATTTTGAAATTGTTCTGATCTATCAGAGGCTTAATCAGTTTTGAAAACTGTTTGGAGATCTATATTGCAGTGCTTTAAGCTTGAAAGGAAATGCTTTCAGTTTTCAAGCATTTGTGGTACATCTTCAGAAAGCCTGATGTATTGAACTTCACACAAGTTGCAATGCACTGGTTCCCAAATTGAGTGGAAACAAAGTTTGATTTATTAGCACTTGATCCTGTGAATCATGTAACCACCCACAGCTTCATAGATTAGGTGTTTGCGCCTCTAGGTGTCAGCTGAGAATTTAATGAAACAGGATTTGATGAATTCTATAATGTATTTTTCCCTACCTGGAAATTAGGTTGCTATATATATTTATAGAAGTAAAAGGCTTTCATTTCCAGTTATCTCTCTTGCTATTTTTCTTTGTAAAGTTTAAATGTTAAAAAGTAAAGGCTGAAAGAGAGACCAAAAAAGTTGTGATAATGCTTATTTGTCAAAAGTGAAGGACATAAGAATATTTTGTCCCCATGCTTGTCTTCAGTGTCTTCAACCAAGTCAAACACAAACCTGTGTATCTGTTTTTTCCTTCACTGTGGTGGAACTACTGCTAAATATACCCAAAATAAAAGTTTTGTATGAGTGTACCTGTATTTATATATTAGTGTTTTATTACATTATGCTAGTTTTCATATTGAATCATGTCCAAAAGTGATATAATAAATCTTGCCATATAGTTTTCTTATTCCATAGTTCTATACTACTAATGTAATAACACTTCATTGATCTTCTAAGCACTTATTTGATTGGTAGTTCAGAAATTCCCTTGTACTTATTATCCAATTAAAGAGCAAGAGAGACTGTTATTTAGTTATATACGGGGGACCAGGAAGTATGTTGCAGTATTACTTGAAAATATTTTTCAAGAAAGATGCAAGTGTTGCAATATTCTGCTAAGGACATATATAAAAACTTGACAGTTTTTTAATTAGAACACTTTTAAACACACAATAATAATTTCTCAGAGATAGAAAAAGAAAATTTAAAACTACACCAAACTTAAGAGGAAATTGCAGAACTGTGTTTGAAAAGTATTGACAGAAAGGAGAAATGAGAATCAGACAGGATCTAAGAGTACAACATGTGAATTACTTCATGGTAAATTAATAATTACTCCATTTGATTTGTTTACGGGAGGGAATGAGAAGGGTGAGAAATCAGTTCAGATGCATTAGTCTGATGACTAAGACTGCAAGCTTCAGTAGATTGTGAGTGAGGATAATGGACTGTGTCCGGCTCTGCAGCCCTCAGTACAAGCAGGACACGGACCTGTTGGAGCAGGTCCAGAGGTGGGCCACAAGGATGATCAGAGGGCTGGAGCACCTCTCCTACTAGGACAGGCTGAGAGAGATGGGGTTGTTCAGCATGGAGAGGAGAAGGCTCCAGTGAGACCTTATTGTGGCCTTCTAGTATCTAAAGGGGGCCTACAAGAAAGCTGGGAAGGGACTTTTTTAGGAGCGCTTGTAGTGATAGGACGAGGGGTAATGGCTCTAAACTGCAAGAGGGCACATTTAGATGAAATGTAAGGAAGTTCTTCACTCTGAGGGTGGTGAGGCAATGTAACAGGTTACCCAGGGGAGCTGTGGATGCTCTATCCCTTGAGGTGTTCAAGGTCAGGTTAGATGGGACCTTGCACAACCTGGTCTAGTGAGAGGTGTCCCTATCCATGGCAGGTGAGTCAGAACTAGATGATCTTTAAGGTCCCTTCCAACCCGAACCATTCTATGATCCTATGATTCTATGTTTTTAATGGTCC
The DNA here is from genome assembly GCA_013400335.1 of Eurystomus gularis. NCBI lineage: Eukaryota > Metazoa > Chordata > Aves > Coraciiformes > Coraciidae > Eurystomus > Eurystomus gularis. The sequence continues at coordinate 108,625 of VZZY01000991.1, read as the reverse complement.
AGTTTTCTGACAGCCAGTTTATTCTATATGCATTATAACACCACTACTGATAGACAAAACTCCAGAGAATAACCTCAGCTATAATTTGGGATATGCTGCCTGAAAGAGAGAATTCAATTCAATTGTATATACAGGATCAATGTTGAAACCTGAGTTAGTATTAAAAGCCAGATTTATTTACCCCTTATGGCATCAGGGTTGTTCTTATGAAAGAGCTCCTACATAAAGAGCTTAATACATGCGGTGTAAATCTACATCTTCTCTGTTTTTAATCTCATGAAACTATACATCTAGTAAATACAGCTCAACCATATATAAATGCATAGAAAACCAAAGTGTTATTAAATATGCATACTACCAACTACCAGGAGTTAAGGGGAAACTTGAGAAAACTAGGATTTTTTTAAATGTTTTTCTTCTCCTTAATCTAATCAGACAACACTAAAAGCCCAGGAGGTATATAAACTTCAGTAACTAGTTATATTAAACCTGTGTTTACTTAGATGATTTGTATGAGATAAATAAGTAATTACCCAAAGGACATTAAAAAATGGAATATATGAGACTGCATGTGAGCAAACTAACACAAGGCAGAGAGCTTGACTGGTACATATTTAATAAGAAGAATTCCCTGTGCTTTTATATCCTCTTCCATTCTATAGAAGTCCTTATATCACCTTTATCACCATAGTAACTCAGCACTTTGCAATCTTCTCCTTTTATTCATGATATTATTTTATCACTTTAGTAAAGGATAAAGTGTTCCCCTGATCATCCACCATTTGGTATCCTGCCTTGTGGGCATTATGCCAAGAAGTATTGGGAATAATCTAATAATTCAGCAATATTCTAAAGAATGAGAAGTGATCCCTGATTTATACTACTATACAATCAATTTCTCATTGTATTTCATCATTTAAAAATGAATAAACTGTGAGAGCTTAACATCTTCTAAACCCTTGCTAAAAATTTCTGTACCCTTCTGAGTTTGGAGTATCAATTATTGCGGTAGTAAACCTTGCACAGGTTGAAGACTCTAAACTGTCTCTGTCAAAAAACAACATTGAGAAAAGACAGTCATTTACATTTACTAGAGGGTATTCTTTTATCTTCCTCTTGTATAGTACCCTGAAAAGGAGGCAACGTGGCAAGAAAGTATGTTCTGTAGCCCCACTTTGCTTTATTATTAAAGTATGAATAGCCCTAACAGACTAGAAAGAATAAGAAGGTATTTTCACTAACATCCATATCTAGTCATTTCCCTTTGAGCTATAGCATATGAAAGGAGATAAATGTGTAGTTACTAATTAAATGTTACATGCTCTCAGAGTACATACATCAGTTAAAAGGAAAGAAAATTACCAATTAACTAGTTCCTTACAAACAGGAATGCTAAATATCATATCAGTGAGTAAAAGCAGTGTAACAGATTGGACCAAAAAATTTAGGATATTTCTTTTTTATTTAAATATTTTTTTTTTCCAAGATACCACCTCCATAACTTCTACATATGCATTTATCTTACTTTTTTATTTATTCATACTGGAGCAGCATGCCTAGAGGCTTTGTCAAGAAGCTGGAGTTTATCTGCATGAATACATACACTACTACTTTGAAACAAAGCTGACATTTCTAGGGTTTGATCATTTAGCTGCAGACCATACATACATGTGTCCTAGCTTTTATCTAACATTGCAAAGCATTCTTCTCCTGTGCTACAATACTTCAGTTTTGTGCTCACTGATTAACCATAGGATATGATAGCTATGTTGGATGATCCAGAGAAGCAATTTAGCTTTTATTCTGAATGCAAGTTTCCAGAGTCTACCTTTTGATTCGTTTTTATTCTTAATAGAACTTATTTCTTTATACACAACTTTTCTTAAGGACTGGCAAAGTCTCAGAAGGAGGAAAACGTTGGGTTTTTTCAACTATAAAGTACTATTGGTACATCAACAGATCTGGTCCCGCTAAACCCTGCCATAAGAAATTTAATTTAAATGGACATACTAGTTTCAATCCATTAAAATTACTGTCATGACTTTTGCGGCTTTACTCCATTAATTTCAATTGTGATCTGTTCTTTCTCAAAGGAGGAAGGCAAGGTACAAACAAAAGAGTACAAAATTCATCCCATGATGCTTCAGCCAAAACCCGCAATAACACAGCTCATGAGAGTGACAATGTGTGACTATGTGTGCTAATTTGTAGGGTGGGTGGGACCAGAACCTTCCGTTAATGCAGCCTGATAGAGCTTCAGGATGTGACTCGCAGATTTTAAAACATGAGATGTGGAATGACTGGAGCAAGCTAATTTGTTCAAACTATGCTTAAGTACTTACTGTGATATTTCCTGCAAATAAAGAGTTAAAGGCTCCTGGTCTAGATAGATGAACCTAACATTTACAGAGGCTTATTTATCCGGCACTGTAGACTCAATGCCTTGCCTCAGATGGCATTTATATGCTTTCTCCACTGTAGGGAGTTTTCCACCAAGATTACTGATTTCCTTTTTCATAGTCCTCTAATTACTCTTTCCTTACTCACCTGGCAGCTGAGCATGATTAAACACCAACAAAGAAAAGGGAAGAGTCCGCTGCTAGATTCTTGTGAAATGTTAACATTTATTTCTGATCAACAGGGAGAGCTTGTTTAGCCAAAGGAGCAAAAAACCATAAATAAAACCAAGTTATATATGTGCAAACTTCCTTTTAACATATCCAGTGCTCTTTTTTTTATTAGTTAGTCCTTTGTTGGCCCTGTTAGAGCTTAGCTCCACAAGCCTGCTCTTGCTGCAGAAGTTCTGATTCTGTTTAGTACAATAGCAATGTCTGGTGTGAACTCAAGAGTTACAGGGCTAACAGTGATGAAACAACACTGGTTCCAGTTCTCATGAGCCGCACAGACTCATAGTCCTTAACAAACCTCTCTAGAGCTTCTGCCTCAGTGCATGTGCCAAACGTGAATGCAGCGTATCTCTTCTGTTCCTAACAGCAAATGAAAAAATGACACTTTGGGATAGTGATTGGACAATAAAGAAGCTAGACAGTTACAGATACATTGTCTTAAAAGAAAACTTTCCAAGTAGTGCCAGAAAAGCTTCCTTTTTTGGAGTATGTTAATGTGAATTGCAATTATTTATAATTTTGTACAGAATGCAGTTTTTAAAAAACCCAAGTCTTAGCTGCTTGTTTCAGGAAGTGAGTCAGTTTTGCTCTGCTTTGATGATTTGGCAAGCACGTATCCCCTTGCTATTACGTACATTTTAGTCTGCATGTCCATCACTGGAACTTGAATATGATTATGTTTGGCCCAGTAGGTTTATGTCTTTTAGAACTATAACATTACTTCACTTGAAGAGTTATTAGGGCTGCAGAGATGTAACTACAATTGCTAAATGGGATAATGCAAAATGAATGAAGTGAAAGAACCCCCTGAGGCTTCTTGATGTTTACTCTTTCAAGTAATGCACTCTTCTTTCAGCTCATCACAACAGAGAATTATTTAAGGAACTGTGTGAACACTGTTGCTTCACAAGTCTTACAGCCACCCAGAATATAAAGTGTACATTATACAATACAAGTCATAGACATTTTCCTGTTTTCACTCTCACTACAATGACTTGTCTTGTTACAGCAGTCCAAATGGGAAAGCAAAGACTTAAAGTAGCAGCATATTGTTTGCAAACTCTATTTACTGTCATAGTAAGCTTTATAGCTAACCTGCTAGGCTGCTTATCACATCTATTTTTCTGAGTATAAAGTAAGACAGTGACATTTCATTCTTACCCAGTATCTTTTAATAAGTCAACCACAGTAATGCCATTGCTAATGCTGCTAGATGTTTTAAAACTGAATATAAATTTATGAAAAAATAATTAGCTTTACAGCATTATAGGTGTGACTTAGAAGAATGTGCAATCCTTGTGACACCATTGGGATCTCATGCAGGAAGAATGGGTCAGTCACCATTCTTTTGTGGAGTTTCTACACATATGCTTAAAAGACAGCCATACAGTACTTTTTGTCACTAATAGAGTGACTAATATATTTATAATATATATGATTGAATAGTAATAGAGCTAATCTTTCTTGTGTTTTAAAGGCTGGTAGGTCCTCCAAAGTCAAGAACGATCCAGGCACATTTTCTAGAACTCTTCTAACCACTCTGAGGCTGGGTGGAACAAGAAGTAGCCATCATCTGCTCCTTTGAATAGGAAACTACTTCTTGATGTGAAGTAATAGGAGAAGGCAATAGGGAGTCATGGATCAGTCTGTGACTTCCTAGGGTGTAATGAGACGGCAGAAAAGCTATGCATATGCCATGGCATAGTAAACCAAGCCAATATCATTTACCAGGGTACACAGTGAAAGCTGTTCCCCTAATCTCTGGATGAGCAGAAAGCAGGACTTCTTTTGATAGTTACAGTCAAGCGCTCCTAAGGATTGTCTGCTTCCAGTTACAGCTATCAGCACTGAGCATTAACACGTAGAACTCACGCAACAAATATGTCCCTATCAACAGCCTTCACACAATCTCAAGTTGTTATACATTAAAACCTGTGCCCTGTGAATAGGAAGTGGGAAGAAAAGGTGATTTTTAGAAATGTGGTTTAACTAGATGAAGGTCATAAAATCCTCCTCTTTTAAAAATTATTCTAAGCCTTTACCTAGTGCCATTAAGGATTTAATAAAACTTTGGAACAGGCTGCTTGGAAAGGTTACGTAGTGCCCATCTTTGGAGATTTTCAATACGTAGGTGAACAAAGACCTGATGTTGCTCTAAGGAGGTCAACCTGGATGACCTTGTGAGTTCCTCTCCAACCCTAATGGTTCAGTGATTCTATGATCTTTGGCTGCCTGTAATCCTAGCCTTTACACTTGGCATCAACGATAGATGAAAGTAATCCCATCTTGTCCATGTGTCTTCTACTGTGTTAGACAAGGAAGTAACGGGAGGCTTTTTGCTGGAGGATGGAAGTACAGGCAGAGCTGTTGTACGTTCAAGTCCTGTGATGCAAGTTTTACCCTTGAACCGAAGTTAATTGATTCCAGAATTATTTAAGGTTCAAAGTAATGGATCTGTCCCAGAGTCTTAGAGCTCTGTTTCATGAACATAATTGCTTCCATTTTCTCCTAAACTATGGCATGGAAGAGACAAAATATACCGTAACTGTCATCCTTCTCTTCTCTGAAGACTTCAACATGCTTATTTTGAAAGAATTGGATTCAGATACTTTAACGTCACTGGCACAGTGGCAAAAGGTACAGATTACTATTTCCTTACTCTTGTTTGACTGCTTTTGCTGTAATTCTTTCCTTTCATTTGTATCTTATTCCACTGATGTGTCTTAGAACAAACCGTTAGTGTACTTACATGCTCTGGGTGACAAAGCTCCATTGTGAAACAGTCAGTTTGCTAGTCTATGTTTGGCATTGCTGTGGTTATTTATTATTTATTCCCATCTCATCACCCTATTACAGGCAATGGATGTATGAAATTGCAGAGGCTGATGTGTTCCTTGACTGTCTCCAGAGAAAACCCAGTCAAATAAATATCCAGTTGAATGATGAAATATTAAAATAAAGATGCAGCAAGTATCCATAGTAAACAGGACTTCAATCCTGTGTTCAAAGACAGAAGGTGTTCCCTGATGAAAAAGCTTCTTAGGATCTAGCTTTGCCACTGTTTACAAGTTTGGGGAGCATGAGGATGTTTTAAATTGAATGTGCAAGGGAAACCATAATCTGTATCCTACCGCAAAAGGAAAACCTGAAAGCTCAAATTACAATCCTGTTTTCCCATGGACAGAAAGTGACATATACATGCTTCCTTCATATTCTGAATTTTTCCCCATACCCCCACTTTTTTTTTTTTCCACCTTTGATGAAAAGGAGTCCTGTCTTCTTTTCTTCTCTCTCATTATTTCCTCATTCTTTTTACTACACTCTCATTCTTTTAACTTCACTTTCCCAGGTCTATTATACATTTCCTAACTTGGTTCTTGTTTATCCAGGTGACCTATGTGAGCTTCCTTTAATAAGGTTAATTTTTTTCATGTCTTAATATCTAATATATCAGCTTCACAATGACTCTCGGAATTGAGAAATTACTATAGTTCGTTTTTATTAAGAGGAAACTTGGGCACAGATCCCACAGAATAGCAAAGGTACCTGAAGTGGGAGTTGGATATGTAAGTCAGTGAGGGGATATCGATATCTCTCCTTCCAGATAAGACCTTAGTCATGAAGTAACAATTTATTCCACAGGGATCTAAGTGAAATAGAAGGTACAATCCACACCCCTGGAAGCTGTGCAGCTCTTTAGAAAATAATGTCAGTGGATCATGAAAAGCACAATTGAGTTCTCTATGCTTAAGCATGTAATGCTTAAAGCTTCTTGTGTATGGAGCTCAGGCACCTAAATTTAGTGTAGGTTCCTCTTATGAGATGGGACAGCTCCATTAGATGTGGCATTATTAATACGTGAGACGTTGGTTTCCCTTCCTTTTCAGAATCCTGTGGCTCCCTTCTGCCATCTCCTTTCAGATTCCTCTGGCTCCTGCTGCCTGTCAATAATGTGATGACACTAGCTTGTTCTTTGTCCATATTCTAGCTGACTGTCTGGAGTCTCAAGCAACTCTGTTAGAACACAAATTAAAAAATAATGGAATGTACTAGCTGTATCTGTTCTGGGCCTCAGGGCATTGTCCCCAGATACTTCAGTCTCTTACTTCTCAAAGAAAAGGATGTTTTTCCCCTAACAACAACAAAAATCTATGGGACAAGTGAAATTAGTATAGTCATTATGAAGTCTATATTTAACTTCGACACAAAACCAAAATTTTGATGGCCTAGAATATTAGAAGTTTATTTAAAAGATTGCATGCTGTTGCTTAAAGATTTAGAAGGTTCTTTCTGTAAGTACACTATATCAATCACAGTGCAGAGGAAATGAATGACAATTCACTGCTTTCCAGAAGGGATAACAGTTGTTTTTATCTTTTCATAGAAAAACACAGAGAAGAGATTCATAAACCTAATATATGGCATCAAGGCAAACTTTGCACATATGTAAAGCCACAGTTAAATCTAAGCAAGCAAAGCCATCAAAACATCTCTGGCACCACCTACAGAAGTAATTCAGTATTAGCTTTGAAGGTTTTCCATTAAAAAAAAAAAA
>VZZY01000991.1:68896-101407 GCA_013400335.1 Eurystomus gularis | reverse complement strand
AAAAAGAATAAAGACAGAAAATGAAGGGGAATATTACATAAATAAATAAATTATTAAAGAACTCCAGGAACTAGAATCATATGGATGCTCAGCCCCCTACTGATGAAGTGTTGTTTATTAGTAGCTACTATACTTTCCATGCAACATATTCAAACCCCAAAGTGTGCTTATGTGCTTGTGAATGGTCTCCAGGAAATGATTAAGTGACAAGATACAATCTGCAACATGTGGAAATCAGTCTTTACTGTGGAGAACTTACTTTCTAGTACTGGAAGACTATGTATATAGATTAACTACATTTTCACAGCTGGATTTTTGAATAGAGCCTCATTAAACTGGTATAAATATACACCATATTGTTGTGTGGTTGTTTTTTTTCTCATCAGCATCAAGATCACTTTGGTACGGAAGAATGCTATTTCATTACATCCACTCCAGCTGTGCTCTTCTTCCAAAATCCTAGCATTTGCCAGATGTAAAACTTAGCACTTGCTCACAACAGTAAGTTGGTAAAGTTGATTGAACGGAACAGCATACAGAGAACAGACTAGGTAAGGAATAAAAAACTTTAAAATGGAGGGAAAATTTTGCTCACAAATATTCTTTGTTTCTTTGCTAAGGGTGCTGTGGTTATTACCATAAACAAAACAGACACTATCAAGCCCTGTATCAATGAAAGTAAAAAAAAAAAAAAAAAGCTTAGCTCCAAATGGCAGATAGCAGCAAAAACCCCCAAATAACCTCATTATGGTTGTGTAAAATGGTACAGAAACAGCATGCTATATAGTTGATTTTGTGCTTCTACAAAGAAAGTATTTCACATTAATGGTGACTTGAAAAGCTCAGTAAAGGCCTTATGCTTAAGTGTGGGCTTAAATATCAGTGAAAAAAATGAAATAAATCATGACCTCAGTGAAGTGAAAGGCAAAATCTCTCTTTAATTTCCTCATGGCCAGATTTCATTTGTGGATTCCTTAGAGGTAAAGCAGGTATTTGTATGTCTCCCAGACATACAACTGTGCTTGTGGCACAGCTGTGAAAGCAGAAGGCAGTGTAGACCCACAGGGGCCTGCAGTCCTAAAGGACCCAGTCACTGGGCTGGACATCCAGAAGAAAGCCAGGACAATGCTGGAGGATGGAGGGCTGGTGGGTCTGTTTTACCCTCAGAACTGCTTATGCTTAACTATACCAAGTATGCAGCATCTCTGTGTCAGGTTGTGCTCCTCACTGGGCACTTCAAGAAAAGAAGCAAAGTGTGAATATGTTTATGGAGTAGTTTAGCCAAAATCTTTGTTTTCATGATGTTTTCTAATTTGCCAGCTAACGCTTTTGTCCTGAAAATTACTGTGTAGTCTCCAAGTAGCCATAAGATTAAATAAAATTGCTGCATATATTCATATTTACATTCTTCACAATATTTTATGGATATAAAATGTCTATAAACATTCTTTATTGATACTTTTTATTGAAAGTAGCTCCCTGATGAAAAAATTTCAGCTGATTGTACTGATACAGCTCAGGGAAATTAGACTTGAGATTGATTTCACATCATTGCATTTCCTTAAAGATTTTTCTTTTTTACCTAAAACAAATTATGTATAACCATTACATTTTCAAGTGAATGAATATTTATTAAACTGGAGATTGTTATGATCCCATTTAAAGACGTCTGTTCCTGTACTAAGAGCAATGATTCACTGTTCACAAGTGAGCTTAGACCACTGACGTTAAATGCTAATCCTTCGGCCAAACCAGAGATAGAATGATTTTCTTCTTGAACTGCAATATAAAATTCCAGTAAACAAACCATTTAACCAGTGTAGGAGTTGCACAAATATCAATTATTAGTGAGTCTAAGTCCCATATTGTCAAAGATGGCATTGTAGAGTATATAATCCCACCTAGAGTGTAGGGAAGCAGGAAGAGCTGTAGCTGGTGGACTGCAGAGTGCTATCCAGGTATCAAGCAGTTTCCATCTCATGGAAGCAAGGGTAGAAAAGGCATGGGATGGCAATCTTGTTTGTGCAGTGGATTCTTCCAGGTACAGCATATAATACATTTACCAAAAGCAACATGCTTTTGTTTGTGAGTGAACAATAGAGTACTAATGACATTACCTCCTGCTATTGCAAAAAATATCGGTGAAATTACTATAAATGAAAAAAGATTATGGAAAAATTAATCTCTCCCCTATTTTCAATTCTTTTGCTTTGTACATTTGATAGGGCTTTTGGTACTGTCATTTTCACTTTCTTCTCTAAATGAGTAAGTGTTCTTTTTTCTTTGGGAAAAGAAGTTTATGTCTATCAGGCTTTGGTTACTATTATTTCATTTCTTTTAAATGATTATATTTCATGCTCATGGCATCTCCACTAACACTTTACAGTTGATAAAAGGAAGGAAGAGTTGTATCAATTGTCTTATATAGGGAATACAAGGTATCTATCCTAGTTTGTTTACCTGATCTACTCCATTTTATTATTTCCATTACAACTATTGTAATTTACTTTAATTTATCCAGTGTATGTAAGATCAAAATCAGAAATTGCTTGTGTAGCAGTCATTTCTTTCATAACAAGAAGTTTCTGTAGAGAATAAGTCAGTTTGTTATGCCCTGGGTGGCTTTCATCCAGTTAATTTGAGATGCCAATTAATATGGGCCACATAGCAGGTTTTGTTATAGGACAGCTTATTAATGCTTTCCCTTGAATGAGAAGATGATTTTAAATTGATCACTTAGCAGTTAAGAGGCAGCACTTACAGTTCTGCTTCCAGCCTTGCATGGACTAAGTGTTTTTTGGGATGCTATGGAAAATGATCATTTCCTCTGAAATCATGGATTTTCTGTGCATGTCACTGGTGAGATGGAAGTGTTCTTATACTGTTGACTGAGTATTTTTTTGGCAGACTTCATAGCAACCCTGCACACTCTCAGTGACAAAGTGTTGATTTTTAGTCTTCCTATGAGGTTGGATAGGGATGGAGAGAATTATTTTCTTTTTCCCCTTTCCATTGTTTGGAAGCATGTGTTTCCAACACTGCTGATGTCATATTGGCAGTGAAGATTATGCTTTTGTTTTAGGAGGCAGATGCACTTCAGAAACTTTTTGCTAATTTATGTAGTGAGATTATGTTTCCTTCTTCCTTTTTTTTTGTTTTGCTTTTGAGTCCTTATAGTGTAGTATGGCCCTCTAGCAAAAAATCACAATCATATAACAAATTGAACTGATGGACTCGAAGAATAAGCAATAAGAAATTTGTAAGATGCCATAATATCTGAGACTATGATGACTCATGCCCCAACAAAGAAGCTGAGTGATTTTAGTAATAATATCCAAGTAGTGCGTTCCACTAATCTCATGCCACTGACTCACTGCTTGATTAGATTTGGCACACAACAGCTCCAGTGAACAGAGAGAGGCAGCCTTCAAGGACAGGTTGCCAGGTTCTTCTTGTCACGGATCTTCAGAAATCTCTAGAAGGTAGCTGATCCTTTCTTGCAGTTCCCACTGTCATTTATACCTAATTTTTTAATGCATCAATATTTGCCAGATCTTCCAAAACACGTGTACCGTAGGTAGATGTGTCAATATCATGCTTAGGTACAAATGTTTAAGATAGTCCTTGTTGTAGTTAACACTAGAAATAGTTACGGTTTTCAGAAGTAACTTGTAGATTAGACACTTATCTGAACCTTGAATCCATACATATACATATATGTAGTCAAACGTAAATATATTACAATATACTTCTATTTAGCAAACACAGGAAGTATGATAGATCTGAATCTTGAAGATGGAAGTTAATAAAATTTCAAATTGGGAGTATTGCAGTGGTATTTTTATCCTTTTTGTAATTCTGAAGTTTGAAAAAGTATATTGCTTTGTGTAGAGTAGACAGTGTATGTTTACTTACACATCCTCACATAGCACACTGCTAATACAAATAGAATCACCAGAGAATTCATAGCCCCCTTAGGAGTGAAATGGTATATTGACCTAAATTAACAGACCCTGGAAATGAATGGGTTTTATTTCAGAAATTAAAATACTGAAAAGTCTTCTATAATGATGAAAAGATATAATAGGCTCTAATAAGCCATCTGATTGAACTTGCCATAGTAGCATTTTCTAGGAAGGTAAGATTTTAGGCAATATTTTTTTGCTATGCCTAACCTAAACTATATTGCAATGTAAGCCTGTTCTAACTCCAACGGGGAGAACAGGTCATCTGCTTCCTCTCCTCAGTAGCCTTTCACAGATCTGCAGAATGCTTTCAGGTATTTTCTCAGTATTCCCTTCCTTCCACTCAGCAGCTCCTGCATATCTTTCATGAAAAGCAGAGCTCCAAACTTTCACAACACTTCAACTGAGGAAATAGTTTCAAAGAGGAAAAATGATTATTTTATATGTGTCATGTAGGCTTTGATTTTCTTCATATGCTACAACCTGTTCACCTGTAGCTCTAGAGCATGATACCACTGGGTTTACATTCATTGTATTGGCCATTATAATCTCTAAAATTTTCCTTTCTAAAACTGCCAGATTGTCAGTTGTTTTCCATTCTGTGTTACTGAAGTAGATTTTCTAGGTGAATCCTGCATTTTACTTTGTTAAGTATCATAGTGTTTTAAGGCGTTTTTCCAGTTTGTCACAATCATTTTGAATTCTAATAGTCTTTCAACATATGTGCTGTCCTTCCTTTATTGAACATCATTATCTGCCATTTTCTCATCACTTATTTGCAACTGTTCCAATTCTTCAATTTACTAATGCTGTTTCTTACAACTGCAAAAGGAATATGACAAAATGATCCTGGTTCTGCTGATCTCTAAGCTGTTCACTAAGTCTGAACTATAAAGTTATTCACAAAAAACCACTCATAAAACACTTATATATTATTAACAGGATTAATCAACCCAGGATACAGTCCTACATACAGAAGGCAACACAATTTTTCTGTGGGTATTATAAGTAGTATCACAATAGTCTAAATGATTGCATGAATAACTGATTTTTAATACTAATTAATACAAATATTTTTTTTTTTTCATCATCCGAAAAAATAAACAACACAGTTTTCTTTTTCATTACTTTCTGAAACTATTGGGGAGCTACTGAGGGACCTTAAAAAAGAAATCTTACAATGAGAAGGTTAAGCACTGAAATAAGTTCACTTTTTTGTGAAATCTCCAATCTTAGAGACTTTCAAAACTCAACTAGATGAGGCTCAGAGCCAAAAGATCTAATTTTGATCTAATCCTGCTTTGAACTATAGAACATCCAGAGGTTCCTGCAATTATATGTAAATTAAAGGACATGTGCATTAATTATGAAAAATAGCAATTATTTGCCTACTTGGTAAATGCCAGTATTCATTGTTTCTTCCAAAATTAATAAGCTGATATATTTGTGCACAGCGTGCTTGGTAAGCACACAAATGGATACGTTTATTAGCTGCAGGCAGGATGATCAGGTTACGTTTCTTGAACACCTCGGTAACTGAGGAGATGATTCTGATTCTTGGTTGACAGTTTCATCACTGCGCCTCTGAACATCAAAGACTCTATCATCAGTTCTTCAGTCCATCCGTACTTTTCTCTGGAGTTTCAGGATTCGATTCCAGGACTGAGCTGGATTTGCCAACTGTTTTTTTTGCCTCATGGCCTCATTTTAAGAACGTGATTGTGGGTATGCAGGTGAGAGCATAGATTTCATTCGGACTTTTAGCAATTTTATATAGATACCCTTCATTCCTCTTGTACTAAACATGGTCCTGTTTTTCATTTCTATCTCTAATAGACTACTAATGGAGGTTTATTACTATATTTTTTGTCTGTCAGCTGATTAAATCAGGTCCTTAATTCAGGCTTTTGGATTCAGCTGCTGTGTTCCAATCTTCATAAAGAAGAAGATCAGAGGATGCTGTTACAAGTGGTGGCCAATAGTGGGGTATTTGAACTGGTTTGAAACAGGACAAAACTGTTATGGGAGAATAAGTTAGTAGCAAAATTGTTGAGGATTGGTTGCATTAAGGACATGAGGAAAGCAAGGTTTATAGGAGCAAGTACTCATTCTAGTAAAGTGAAGTGATACAGCTGGACAAAGCAGAGAAGTGCAGCTGGAGGGCACCGGGGCAGCCACAGCACCAGGCATCGGGCATCTCCCTGGGGATGAGTTGAGGCCAGGCCAGGACACTGGCCCACAGGTCAGCCTGACTCATTGGGGCCCATGGCCAGGCAGGGCTGGGTTGTGGGGAGCTGGTAATTGGCTCTGCTGTGGCATTGCTAGGGCAGAAGCTGATGGCCCCAGGGGCTGACATGGGGTCCTGGGCTGTGGGCAGGGTAGAGGGAGGCCACACAGGCATCAGGAAGAGACTGTCCGAGCTGGTAGTACTCTTCGTCCAGACCCAGCACACCTTACCCTCTCATACACCCATGTAGCATAACAACGACATCCAGCAGTACAGAACACAAAACTTCAGCATCATGATATGAAAGCACCATGCTGGTGGGCTGTGTTGGAGCCTTGCCATTGTTTCAAGTATGCTCAATGAAACACACCCCCAGAGGAATAAGGAGCATATCTGAGCAATGCTCCGTGGATTGCAGGGGGAATGTGAGCCAGAAGCAATGCACCATAGCTGCCAGCAATGCCAGCAAATGAAGATGCCAGTTCTGAGCCCTGTGCACCTATCTCAGCCTCTGCCACCAGGTCTGGGGCCAAGGTTCTCCTCCTGGTCAAGTCCATGCACACTGTAAGTTTGAACTTTCTGGTAAACCTTGACCTGGAGACAGTAACAGGTTAATAAATCTCTATACACAGTGTGGTTACTAGAAGAGAAGACAGAGTGACATGCAGCTGTATTACCTGAAGTCAGATGCTACAGTTGCCACTTGGCAGGCTGTCAGAGGCATTCTGCTTGCAACCATGGTCTCGTGCTCGCAGCGAGGGTTGGCAGTCTTGTCATAGTATTCATTCTGCTGGAGTGTCCTGGCATACAGTTATTTTTTAATGATTTCAGACATTGCTATTCTCAGCTCACACAGTTTGATAGATGCTGCCACTAAGGCTTTATTCTTTACTGTGACTTTATTCTTCAACTGCTCATCCTAATAAATCTGTGTGCTGTGGTATGAAAGTCTACACCAATGAAGAGTACAGCTCTGTTGAACTCACCTGGGCCTTTTTAAAATTATTATTCAAAGTTCTTTCCCTTTTTAATGACTTTGCTGTGCACTCTCTTGCCTCTGTCCAGTAGGGGACTGAGATCAAGTTCTTGGAACAACATATTGAATCATACATGGATTGTCTCACCCAGATCAGTATAACTGGAGTTTACCACAATCTGTTCAAAATTTTGTGGTAAAACTTTTCTAATAGAAAATGGTTTAAATCTCCTTCCTCCACCTTCCTTCTGCAACCAATCATCCTGTCTAAGGGATAAGCATCAACCTATGAGAAAAACCAGTAAATTCACTTTTAACAAATACTCTGCCCAGAAGTGTCTGTGGAACAACCTGCATTCAACCTCTAAAGTCCCTTTGAAATGTACTGTATGGCTTATCTTAGCTTAAATCCACTGACCAGAACAGCTTTTCTTTTGCTCAGAGACAGGGCCACACTTGACACATGCTCAGCCAGCTTTTCTGGAGTAAAAAATGTTAGAGCTAAAATCTATAAAGAAAAAGAAGAGGTCAACCCATAAATTATAAACTGTAATTTACAGCTATATAAATGCGCAATAGTTCAAGACCACCAGCTTTTCACATCTTTTTTCCAAAATAAGTGTGTCAGTGTCTCCTGAGCAGGGCTGTCTCTCAGTATACATTGTGGCCGTTCTGTTTTTCCAGGCTTGTTAACCAGAGGTGTAATGGTATATTATTCCCCAGACCTCAGTCGAGGTGATACTTCCAACAGATTTACCACCTGCAAGAGTGATTTGATTATCCCCTAGTGACACTAGTTTCTAGAGGAAATGATTTTGTTAGGCACAAATACTTAAAAAAATAAGTAATTTAGAGCCTTGCAATCATGTTAATGGTTCATGCATTTACTGTACTGGTCATGTCTGAATACTGTTTTCCTTAAAATGCTCATGCCTCCAAAACACTAACTCTCACAGAATAGTCCTAGCTGTCAATCTGAATGTGTTCATAACTCACATATGTTCTTACACACTCTAATTCTCTACAGGGAGAGAGGTTACCTGTATTAGATCCTGTTTGCTATATGGCATCGTTGATCACGCTGTGAATTAAATTAGCTTAAGTTAGCCTAGTTTGCCTGTACAGTTCATATTCTACCCACTTGGCACATTTTGCTTTTGCTCAGACAATCTGCATAATTATAAACATTCAGCTGATCTCACTATATTGTGAGAGCTATTGAAAACATTTTGATGCTCTAGTAAATGCAGTAAATAGAAGTCTAGATGCACAGAAGCCAGTGGAAACACTGACACAAATTCCAGGTTAATACGGCCAGATTATACTCAGTGTAACTGTTCTGTTCTTATATGCATCCTCAGATCATTATTTCTGCAACAGTTGTTTTGGGAAGACAAGCAGGTTGTTCAATAGCAAGAACAGAATTCTGAAACAGCTCACAAGCTGCATCAGGTTGCTGTGATTTATTCTAGGGCTCAGTCCCTGATCATTTGCTCCACATACATGGAAGGTTGCATGTAGGGTCCAGTCTGGAACTCATTTTTGCAAGAAAATCTGGGTACCATTGAGAGGTAGCTTGTTCCAGTGTACTCTTGCTAGAGCCAGCATGAATACCAGTAAGTCTGAACTGCTTAACTCACGGAAAAGGCTCCATCTCTAGCATGGTATAGCAAAGATGCTGTAGAAGCAGCCATTGTTTACTCTGGCTAAGAAGGGGACTGGCAATTGTTCAACAAGGACATTTGAATGAAATCTCAGCCATTTGCATAATTTCACTACTATAACTCAAAAATAATTCCCACAGCTTTTGAGGTCTGCTTCAATAAAATACTGTTGTGCTGGTTCAGCCATCATCATTTTACGCTGCCATCAGTTACCTGATCACACAGGCCAACACTGAATTCAGCAACATCCCCTCAGAAGTCTTCTTTCAGACAGGCCTGCCATAAGTTCCTGTGGGCCCAGCTCCTCTGCTTCTCACTGTGGTGCCAGCATCACCTGCAGGACACAACAGACAGAGATGGCTCCCTCAGTGGCCCTTCCCATGGAAGGACACCACCAAGAGAGCTCAGCAAGATTCAACCAGCCCCAACAGAAGCCACACCCAACAGGAACCTCCTTCAACTGATTGGCTCCTGGTTAATATAGCCCTGGCTTCACCTACCACCCCAACCACAACCACCTGGGTGAGGGCAGAGCCACAGAGACACAGGTGGGCCAGGTTCTGCCTCTGGAACATGAAGCCAATTGGAAAACCAAAACATCCTGCTAGCTTGTGACTCATCCACAGGTCAACTCCAACTTGGGGCCCACAACTCGGGCCCCAGCACTTCAAATACATAATTGTGATGGAAGAAAATTGTGATTGCAATTACATTGAGAAATAGTGCTTAAATCAGTAATATACAACATGACAATCCACCCTCAAAAAGAAAAAAAAAAAAAAGAACTGATCGTGAAGAGACATAGATGCAGTAAGTAAAAAACCCAGAACCAACAGAGGCAAAACCACAAGATTTGTTGTTCCCGTTCTCTTTAGTGAGGTTAGCAGGGAATTTTTGCTTTTGTAGAGTATCATTATGAGTTTCAGATTGTAGCATCTTTCTATCCCTCCCAGTAAGACCACTATATACAAGAATGAACAGTGTGCTCAGTGTAATAATAGTAGAGTGGTAGCTTTAAAAGATCAAGAGTATAAGATTTCTAGACAAGCAGACAAAGTTTGACAGGGAAATAGCAGGAAAATAATAACTTTTTATTTCATACTATCAGGGGCTTACAGGCCAAATTACACAGATAGGAAGCATTACAAAAGAAATAGGCTTCTGTAACTGAAAACAGAGAACACATTTTAATTAGAAAGAGGCATTACACAGAGTTGTAAAAATTATACTTCATTAGAAGAAAATAGAAGGTGAGGGAAAATCTCATTTTTATTTTCCAATATTCATATTTTAAATGTTTACTTCATTTTTTCTCCTGTGCTGATAACAAAAGAGCTGTTGTCCAGATATCTCTTTTGTGTGATTCTGCAGGCTAGCCAGGCCAGATCGGTGACTCAAAGTAAGACTAGGAAGAGCTGGGCAGATTTGTTAAGTCACTGGGAGAAACCTCTCACCACTGAAAAAGAGATATATTAAGTGGGAAACTGTCCTTTCCTTTTTGTTTTGGTTCTTTTGAACGGTTAGGATTCATTCCTGTACCTAAGTCAGAAGATACGTAAGATTTAAAGTAAATTAAATGCATGTAAAGTCTTCTTTAAAGTAAAAGAAAACAAGTAACTTATACGTAAGTGTAGAATCTCGAGTGTCTAATGGATTGAATACACTTATCATGACTAGGTTTTTTCAGTAAAAAGAAATCCAGACACTGGATCAGTACTAATAATCTCAAATTATAATCTATCATAAACTCATTTTATCCTATTAGAAACATTGATTTATGAACAATTCTCAAACATGTAATTTTAGTATTCACCCAGTGCTACATTCCAAAATAGCTCTTTTTGAGCAATTGTCCAACTTACTTCCTCTTATTTCCTCTTTAGCTCTGGGAATTTTAGAAATATCTAATTGCGAAACCAGGAAATCCAATAGACATCTGATCAATAACAGTTTTACCCACGTACCCAAACTGTCACCTTTTGCATAAGATGCACTTCTACTAAAAATAAAAATGAAACATTATACTGTTAGTATTACAATATTTTGAATAATTAAAATAAAATGTTTTTAAAAGCAAAGGTTTCCTAAAACTGGCACAGACTTATTTGAATAAAGCCCTGGAATAAGAAGGTTAAATGTACACCAGTTAAATGTAATTCATATCATACAATACTGTTCATGCTACTTTTCCTGCATCTGTCCCTAAAAGATTATGACATGTTGAAGTTATCAAAATGGATGTGTTTATATAAAACTGACAGTGATGTGCAGTAGAGATGACAGCTCTTTGAAGATGATATGAAAATAGAACAGGAAGATATACTTCATAGAAACCCAGAAGGATCATGTTTGGTTTTGGGGTTTTTTTTGTTTTGTTTGTTTTTTTTTTAAAGAAAGAAGACAGTAAAAAATAAAAAAACTTATGAATTTTTTTTTTAGGTCTACATAATAGTTTCTCCTAGATAGTTGTACTAGCTGAAGTGTGTTGTTAACTGTAAGGTGATTAATTTTAGAATCGCCCCCAAAATCTCGAGACATCATGGCCAAAAGTTTGCCTGATAATGAAACAATATTTCATAAAAGCTTTAATGGTGTTAGATGGAAAACAGTGTTTAGACTGTCTAACAATGGTAACCTTGGCCTAAGTGTCATGTACAAGGAGTCTGGTTTTATTTTACACTTAAAGCTGATTTTGGCAGAAAGGCAAAATTGGAAATACTGAATATAGATGAGGTATTTATGGCACCACTGTAATCAAGATTTCTCCATGCAATGAGATTAAGCATGGCAAAGTGATTCTTCAATAACTGTGCAAATTAAATTAAATGAAAAACCATTAAACATTGTTATCCTTATCAATTCTTAAAGAATAAACAGTTAGAAGTCAAGATCTAAATTGCATCTTTTAATTTCTTATTAAACTTTAACAGTTACATACTAAATATGAAAATGTCAAATGTGAGAGATATATATTTAATTAATCATGCATATTTAAACTTACAGTTGTAAGTAACCTACCACCAATGATTAACCAGAAAAATAATTTAGATGAGGTTTCTTTTGCAGTCATGGTTAATGCCTCTGTAACACATTTTTTCAGTGACTTAGCATTCACCTAGTTATACAGTGTGGTGTCTTTCTTTGCCTCAAGATAGGCTGGATGTTAACTCACACTCCCAGGAAAAGGGTAAGTGACTCTTTGCTTCCCGTGCTAATGGTCACCTGCTGATGGGGAGCAACGGCTTTCTGGTAACTGAGAAAAGCAGCTTCCTCCCTTTTCTCTCTCTTTCTGTAAACAGAACTTGTACCTCCTTAACATGGGTGTGCAGCTTCTCCTCCTGGTTAGCGGGAAGGACAAGAGCAGTATCTGAAAGGGTCTGAAGACAGCTCTTTCTATGCTGCACCCGCTTAGAGGACACCCTGGAGCAAGTGTCTGTCTCACCTTGCCTTCATTGGTGCTGTATTTCATAGTGCTGCTGTGACTTTCTCTGTCATTGCATTTTAATATATTTAACCCTCTGACTTTTCTTTTTAAAGGCAAAATATTTGTATTTCTAATATGAAAATGTGAAACTGCTATTAACTACTTGTATTATTCTGACCTGACTCCTTTCAGTTTTCAAGAAACAAACAAAACTGGTTATTGATAGAGGTTGTTGTTAAGAAAAAAGTTTTCTGAATTTTCTTGACAGAATTTGGGAGTGGGAGGAGATGGAGGGGATGGGACAAGGGAAATCCATATATAGTAAGAGAACAGACAGAGGAAACCTTATGCTTCATTGAGGCTGGTGCTCACTTCACTACCAAAGGAAAATCCCTCCTAAGAATCGCAGCTGGAGTCTGTGTCAGCTTTTGACCTCAAACTAAGAGAATTTTAAGCATAGCTTTGACCTGTAAGTTGTGAGCTGAACTGCCATATTCTTTTTATAATTAAAGGAAATGAGAACTTTTAAAGTAATGCAAGCTAAGGTTCTCATATTTAAAAAAAATGTAATCTCATGTTTAATTCACAATTTAGAAAGCATTTTTGATGTATGCTATGCAGCATTGTTCTTTCATGCTTTTGGAAATAATAGCAAAGCTTGTGCAATTCTAAGAGGCAATATATTACACAAAATTCCAAACCAGCTTTCTTTTCTTTCCAGAAAACTAATCTGGCTAATTTCAGACATAATTTTGTTGGGAATAGCAGCTCAGCATTTGCCAAAACTGTTACACACATATGCAGACCAAAATTCCAAACCTTAAAAATTCATCCATTTTTCATAACACTTTTACTGTCAATGACTTTGCCTGAGTTTCAGGCAAAATTTCACAGTGGGACTGACACAGGTGAAACATTAACACAGCAATACATACAACAATGATGGACATTCTGAAATGCCTGTGCATTAAGACATAATTTATGTTCTCATGGTAAAAAATCCAGGTATCAAGAATATTGAAACTGACCAGCACTGGAGCATTTAATAACACAAACTAAATAATGTATTTGGCACATGATGATATTGTCTCATATTCTGTATATTTTTTGAGGCTGCAGTTTTCTCATATGCTAACATAATCAGTCCCTCTTGTACTATAAATGTCAAGTCCTATATAGGAAGGTTAATGGAAATTTTCCCTCTTGCAACAAGAAAACAATATTCTGTAAACCTGGAGAAAAGCCACAATATAATACCAAGATGTTTTCAACAGTTAAGCAGGAAAAAGCTGTCAACAACAGCAAGAATAATGATCATTTAAGCTGTTACAAAAAGATTAGCAACAGTCCTTCCTTGCCATATGCATATGGTTAAAAGTTAATTTTACTGTACATATTGACAGTCATCTTCTTAAAGATTCCTCTGTACATGAGTAATTATAATCAGGCAAGAAAGAAGATTATTTAACAAATTTATGCATATATATAAGCTTTTGCATCAGTACATTTTTTCTTCTTGAAAGTTGTACAGCAAGCTCTTAAAAAAATAAGAGAGCCTGAACTCTGAATCATTACTACTGTATCTTTTGACACCTTGTTTCAAAGATTTCTTGTTATTAGCCCAAATGTTATTTATTTAAACAAATGTTACTAATTCTTAAGCATATTTTGCATTATTTTTCTTTCCATTTTTTTAGTGATCCAATTAAAAAAACCTTTATACCTATTTCTAGTAGGATACTTAAAGAATAACTAGAGATTTAGCCATGTGTTTCTAAAAGCAATTCCAAGATATATAGTTTATTTGCATTTATAGTCAACACAAAATATAACAGAGAGCCTCTTTCCAGAGTACTTTGATGGCTAGACCGTTCACCAAGGTTGGAGAGAACCAACAGGCATGACTGCAAGTGCACCTTGTCACATCAGGTTAGTCACTGAAACAGGTTTTCTCACTGTCTAATAACTGAGCTCTCTCTCTCGGGCTAAAGTGACAAGAGACAGTAAGAACAGACTGCCCAAGAAGATGCTTCTACTCACTGGGTCAAGTCTCAAGCTCATGTCTGATACAGGTCAGGACTGTGAATCTAGTATATCACTTTCTAAATGAGGGTCCCATTCTTTGAGCTTTGAATTATCAGGAGGTTCCCTCTGTTTCTGTCTGATCAGCATGATCAGCAGTTTCAGCTTAGCCTAGAGAAACCTTTATCAACAAAAATGTTACTGAAAAGAGCTCATGCCTTAAAAAAATGCAACCCAACTCAAACCAATACTCGCAGAATTATAGAATCCTAGCATGCCAGGTTTGAAGGGACCTCAAGGATCACCTGGTGTGATCTTTTTTGTCAAAAGCATAATCTAGACCAAATGGCCCAGCATCCTGTCAGGCTGATTGGACTTTAAGTGTCCAGTGCTGGGGAATGCACCAGTTTCCTGGGGAGATTATTCCAATGGCTGATTTTTTCTCCTTGTGAAAAATTTTCCTCTTGTCTTCAAATGGAATCTCCCCAGGAGTAGCTTGTACTCGTTACCCCTCATTTTTTTCATATGACTCCTTGTAAAAAGGGAGTCTCCATCTTCTTTGTAACCACCCATTAAGTAGTAGAATACAGTGTTAAGGTGTCTCCTAAGCTTTCTTTTCTCAAGGCTGAACAAACCCAATTGTCTCAGCCTTTCCTCCAGTGGCAGCTTCCCAGTCCTTTCATAATCTTTGTGGCCCTTCTCTGGACCCCAAAACATCAATTTCTATTATCAACATACACTTTGTCAAAAAAATCCCACTCACCCCCACTTAGGAGGACAAGAAAGTAGACAAATTATTTGTTCACATTAAATTTGTAAAGCTATAAGTTAGCAAGTCAGATTGGCATCCACCTATTATTTTAAACAGGGACCACATATTCCAGTTATTTGGAACATGGCATCAGATCTCATGCACAGTGTACAAGCCCACATGCATTCACACACTTTGCTTTCAGAGTTGTCTACAGGTCATTATAAGTTTGGAAAAATCTGAAGAGCTTCAAGCAAATTAGCATTATTGTTACTAAATTTTTTAGCAAGTTAAAAAAAAAAAAAAAGAAAAAGTCTTGGGGAAAAGTGCATGAAGGGCTACTTAACACCAATATTCTTACAGGGATGTCCCAGAGGAAAACTCACCAGGCAGTGTGTGAGTAGATGCTGGGGTTTTATGTTTTTTTTTGTTCTTACACTCTTCACAAAGTAACAGCTATTGGACACTGTCAGATTCGTGGCACTGGAATGGATTTGGTCTGATCCAGCAGAGCCTTTATTTTATTCATTTTTCATATTATCTCTTAGTACAGGAATATAATATTCTGTCTTTATAAATCATTCATTTTTTGAAAAATTAGGGAACATAATCTACACAATGAAAAGACAAGCGGTGTTCTAATGTGGAATAATGACTGTATTGTACAGCCCAAGTAGTGTCCAATCCACTGTTTATAACAGGTTTCTAGTTTATTTATAAATGAAATAGCATAAACTCTAATAAGGGGAAAAGATAATCACTTCTGAAAACTAGGATGGCAGGGGATAAAATCCTGAGATGATCTCAAAATCAAGAGTGAAGGACAATACGTGAGTTTATCAGACTACCTCACTTGCTTCAGTAAGAAGGTCCTCTCCTGCATCTTCAGTTTGCTTGGAGCCTGTGGGCAGAAGTGGAACTGTCAGCCACTGGGAGAAGGCAGAGTTCCCTGCTGTGAGAACACCCACAGAAAGACTAAGCCACAACCACTTTCCTAAACCACAAACAGTGATAAGCAGAGTGTGAGGAAAAGCATAACAATGCCTCTCACTCCAGAGCTGGATGCATTCTATCAAGTGTCAAACTCAGGGATGCTAGTTTTCATTAATCTGGATGATTCTCCTGCGTTCAAGGAGGGTCAGCGAGGGAAGTTTTGTGGGAATCCCTGACAGCATTTCCTATTCTTCCTTACACTGAGATAGATTATATTGAACTTTTCAAACTGGAGTCAAAATAGGAATCCAAACTAAGTTAGCTTTTTATAAGCATTTATCCCAGAGACTAGAGTGTGATGGAAAGGTCTGTTGGAAGAAAAAAATGGCACTACGTTTGGACATCCTAAATGCAGAATTTGGTAAACTTCATGAAGTAGACTTCATTTCCCAGATTTCAGCAGAGAAAACAGAACTTATTTTCATAGAACTGTCAGTGTCCTTAAGGGTTTGAGTTGGTTGCTTATTTAAAAAACGAAAAACTCTTGAGTACGTTGAGGCCTGGAAGTTTGGACAGGTCTGCAGTATTTTGATCAGGAAGTACTTGTCATTTTTTTATGTTTTCTGGTAGGAAATTAAAAAACTAGTTAAGTGGACAAGGTAAGCACTGAGAAATTCAAGCTAGTGGACATTGAATAAATGCTTCTGCCCTAAGTTGTTCTGCTTGCCAGCCACTTGGTATTAATTTGACATGCTTGTGCGGTTCTCTCACTGTCAGTTAACAGGTAGCTGGTTTAAATCCAGATGAGAATGTCTACATGAGTTATGATTGCTGCATTGGGTCATGTAGATGTACTTAAAAACTAGAATCTCTGCAGCTGTTTAATTTACAAACATTAAGCTAAGAATATATGTTTCACAATGAAAGTAGGAAGATTTAAGATGTGAAAGTGAGTTTATAATTTCTCTCTTCCAATTTTTGCTTCTCTAGAGAGAGTTATGCTACCCTTCTGCCTTTTGTGTCATAAAAGGAAAGGCTGTGTTTGTCTTATTTGTATTTGTCTACTAGCCTTTTTAATATAAAATAGAAAGTTACATCCACAAATGTATTTTGTGTTATTACTTAGCATTATTTCAGTATTTTGTGCTCTTAATATGCTTTAATAAATAGCTTCCAGTACATCTTAGTGAAGGCAAATGGATTTCAGGCATTCTGCAAGCTATATAAAAGACAGGTATAATTGCAAATGAGGTCCCTTTCAGACTGCAGTCTTAGAAACAAACATTGAATATTTTATCTTTGCATTTAACTGTTGAAGCAGATGCTATTTTAATCATCATATTATTTGAGAATGAGGATCATAGCCTTTTCCATGTATTGACATAAGGAATTGGAAGATTTGCAAAGTAAAGCAGGTTAGATCATAGAATTATAGAATAGTTTGGATTGGAAGGGACCTTTAAAGGTCATCTAGTTTGACTCCTCAGCAATGAGCAGGGACATCTTCAACCACAACAGGTTGCTCATCCAACCTGACCCTGAATGTTTCCAGGGATGGGGCTTCTACCACCTCTCTAGGCAACCTGTTCCAGTGTCTCACCACCCTCACTGTAAATCGTTTCTTCCTTATATCTGGTCTAAATCTACCCCCTTTCTGTTTAAAACCAACACCCCTTGTCCTGTCGCAACAGACCCTGCTGAAAAGTCTGTCCCCATCTTTCTTATAGTTCTTATAAGTTTACAGAAAAGAGAAAAAAAGTAACCCCACTGTCTCCCCGCTGGTCTCTACTGTTTCTCCTCATGTCCATCTTGTTTCTTGTAGGCATCTTTGTACCAGTGCTTTGGCAGTACCAAATTATGTCTGGATATGGTTAATTTTTCGCACTAGAATTGTAATGTTGTTCTAATAACTTAATGCTAGTTCTATGAAAATGATTCCCAGGGATAACTGAAGTGCCTCTTGAGGAAGGGAATTGCTGGCATCACTTCAGGGTAGGAGAGCAATCATAAAAACTTGCAGATTGCAACACATCTGACCCATTACCTCCCTGCCCAACCAAGAAAGAACTGAAAAAAATGAATTCGGGAGATCACACCAAGATAGATACAAAGCTTCAAACAGTTTTTAAAAATACCAGTCTATACTGTCAGCTTAGGGCCCAGGTCAATACTCCTTGATTATCCAAACTGCTTACATGTAGGATTTCACTCCATCTAACAGAGGAATGAACCTAGGCCCAGAAAGAGATCAGCTTAAATTCAAACCCTTCTAGTTAAGAAATTTGAGCTATGTGGTATAAAGAACAGAGACAAATGTAATGGGCTAAACCATTCTAGAAATACCTGCTATAAAGTAGTAAGAGCAAAATCAATTCACTATGATTAAATTGGTCCATGAAGAAACATTCTTGCAGTAGTACGTCTGCTTGCACTTGTTAGGGCATCATCATAACATACCATCTGCTTTTTTATATCCTTCTTTATAGCTCTGACTTTCAGAGAGATAGTAGCGATTACCTCACATCTTTATCACAGAAAAAGAACTTTTGCTAGTTCAGTGTTCAGGAAAAAAAGAAAGTTTTTGTCAGTTACTCATCAATTTGCTCATCTGTTTGTCCTATGCAACATGATAATTTCAAGTCTGCTGACACTGTTACCCAAGGGAGTATGAGTCATGCAATAATTTTCCTTCCTTCCTGCTGATTTCTTTTAAATTTGCCGGAACTTCAATATATTCCATACATATTTTTCACCTTAAACTATTCTACCCTTATTAGCACTACAGTCATTCATTTCACTTTAAAAATCTTATTTTCTTATTTTAGATAGAAAGCTTACTAGTATTAGAAAAATACTTTAAATTAAGAGGGCATAAAATTTTGATTTCTTACCCTTAACATTCTATTCTTGCCAGGGTACCTATTTTCTTTTTCTCATCTCTTAGAAAATGAACTCCTTCTTCAAAAACAAAGACTAATATTCATAACAAAAGTTTTTTGTTTATAGAGACCACTATCACCAAGACTATGAAAGAATGTTAGCAATGGGGTAGTTTCCCCTTTTTCAGTAGGGAGGTCAATTAGTAAGCTCCAGGATAAACAACCAGTGACCTTCTGAATGAATCTCCTGACACTGAATCCTGTAGCAACTAGAGCATGGTTTATCGTAAGGAAGCCCATCAGGGACTTCTGGGTGGAGCAACAGAGGACTTTTAATTTCCACTACAGGAGAAAGGCAGTTGAGGGAGAGATCACTCTGGCAGCAGTGTCACATCGGAGTGCTTAAATCAGGTGAGTCTGAAAATGTGCAGTGAAGTATTGATCTGGCAAAGACACTTCTTCGTGGTTGCCTGATTTGTGAGCTAAAATGGTCATGGCCAATTTCTTCATGCTCTAGATGAACTGAGCTGAGGGAAACATTTTGACTCATAAAGCACACCCGAATCCACAGAGTAAAGGAACAGGGAGTAATATCTTGTGGTCAGTCTCTCTCTTCAGTAGAGTGCTGGAGGCAATGCATGAGGTTAAATGGCTTTTAACTCTCAGCACTGACCTATTTATTAAGTGTTTGCTCGCTATGTCTGAAAGACAGTTTTCATTCTCATGTTTGGATGGCTTTAGAAGAGTTTCCAACTTACATGAGCAACATAATTTCATAATTTTGGTCCCTCTCAAAGGAGCTTTTGTGGAGGATCTTTATGCACAGGAATGTACCAGTTTCTTCCCAGAGAAAGCTGGCGGCCTTTAAAGCCAGTTTCTTTTTTACTTCATTGACCATTTTTCTTTTCCCTCAGATAACCCTCTTCTCCTTTCCTTGTCCTAGATGCAGAAGTGTTGAGCAGCTTTCCTATTTCCTCCACTTGCTGCAAAACTTCCATTTAATCATGTGATTCTTTTCATGCAGTTTTTATTCTGCTTATTTTTTTGCTTGCTTTTCTTCTTACCATTTCCTTCAAAACATTAGCTTATTTTAAAAATACTACTTTAAACAAACAAAAGCACATCTGACTTCAATGCCTCATTTCACATGAATTTGTTTCTCTGCATGCCTCACTTACAGTTCCATTCCAGACCCCTTCCCATTTGCCGTGCACAGGAGATCCTAAGGGAACCATCTGTGAAGTTGCAACTGTCCTTCAAGGCCTCTTATGTCTCAGTTTGTGTGGTAGACTTCACTTTGGCCTTTAAAATAGCATCTTCTTCTAGACATAGAAAGTTGGTATGTGGATGACAGTTCACAGTTACCACATCTGTGCTTGCTGTTCTCTTTAAAATCAAGCACTTGTGATGCTAGCTCTTTGCTAGTGCCATTGTTACTCTTAGCTGTTTTCACGCCCCTAGAAAGGAGCTGAGTCACACATGAATCCTCTGGAAGGAAGAAAAGGTAGGACTCATGTTTCTTCCCTCATAAGACATTTGTTGTTTGGAGGCAACACCCTGCCCCAACCCCTTCAAGCACATCAGCTTGTTAAAGACCAAAAGCTGCACTGCAATGCTGTAATTTGCATGCAGACATTCTGGATGGACAGCAAAGCATTCAGAAAATCATGACAAATTATTAAGTCGTATTTTAATAATTTTGCCTCTGTATTAGTCCTCAGGCTTTTGAAATTTGAGAACTGAGAATCCTGTCACGTGTATGATACTCCAGTAAATCTATACATAACAGTGTTGTAGACACTCTACTTCATCTCAGAATCCTAAATCTACGTCATCAGGCCTTTTAACCAGCTTGGAAGGTTCTGCACACAGTTGAAACCATGTAAACAGAGTTAATATACAGCCTAAATTAAATTACAGTAGATGTCAGAATACGTTAAGATGTCAAATTAGCCTATTTTCCAGTACTACATTGCAATGGAGCCCTCTAAGGGTTACAAAGCAAACTGATTCCTTTCTAGCGAAGATATAATACTGTTGATCATGTATTTAATTGAAACAATTATGTATATTCTCCACTTCATCTTTTTCTGATGAGTTAATACAGCTGTAGTGTATCACACTTAACTGGGTTAAATTTTGATGAGATGACCACTCCATAACAGCATGTTCTACAATAACTAAATTAATGATACTGAATGAGAATGGCTGTGGCCAATTAGAATTGAATTAATATGCGCCTACCTAATGAGCATACATACAACAAAACCAGAAGACTTTGTTGTTGTTTAACTGAGTATAATGTTCTGACTGGTAGTATTTTAATCCATAATTTGCTAGATAAAATAAATAAAAGAAAATGAAATACAATTAATATTAACTTTAATGCAATTAGTATACTTTTAGCATTTTCATCCAATATTTGGTATGAAGCCTCAACTAGACTTTTAAAAGAGGGTTGCTTTGATTTCAGAGGACGAAGTCTCCATCTTCCAAATGAAAGGATTTTTGGTGGAGCTTCTGAAGTATTGCAGTCTGGAATTTGCCCGTACTGGTATGTGTTAACATGTACAAACATTACATAAGCAGTCAGTTGGAAAAATGTGACAGTAATTTTTTTTTTTGTAATTTTAGCTTACTCAGCATTTATATTTCTCAATCATGGTACAACGATGCCAAGTCTACTCTAAGTGTTTTAATTTTACAATTCACTTTAACCAATATATTGATATGATTTGCAGTTCATACTACAAACAAACCCTGAAAGACTCCAATGTATTTCACTCCACTTGAAGATTCAAAATTGTGACTTCAGAGTTTTTTTGGATGATTTCTCTTAACACAGAAGTCTTGAAAGCCATAAATTCCATGAGTTTTTTCAGAGCCTGTAAAAGAGGTTGGTTTCTCTTTTCTGACATAGCTGTGTAAATTGTTCTCTCCAGTATACTTCGTTCAAATATAAAACTTGCCATACTTTTAAATAAACTTTCCACAAGTTAATGGTTTAGGGAACCACACCTTACCTATGGGTCCTGTACACGTTCAAATTCTTTTTTAAGTATCAGTTACTGAGAAATCAGTTTTTGAAGCAGCTCCACTTAATATTTTAGAATATATTTACTCTTTCAAAGAGAGTTACATGGAAATCATATACCATTATAATTGTTTGCTCACATATAAACCCAGTCAGCTACTTTTGCATGATAAATTTGTTCTTCTTACAAGATAGGGAAGCAGAAACTTGGGTAACACACACTATTTACCAATTAATTTGGATTTTTGATGGTAAAAATCAATAAACTAATTTGCTAGAAAGAAATTGGTCTCATGAGCTTCTTTATAAATTAGGTTGTCTTAATCAGAGGGATGTTGTGTCCTGCTTTTTGATAATTACTGTAGATTGATCAGTCTAATTTAGGATTTAGGGCCATTGAAACAAGTAAATAGATAAAATTGGACTGTTTTATTTGTGTTGACTGTGATTTCAAACAAAAAACAGACTGTGATTACTTACAGAAGGTCTCACTATCAATTAATCTACAAAACTAACACCTTAAAGTAGAACCATTAAATCTATCTCTAATCCCATTTTACAACTTTTGTGGATTGAATGTATTTAAGCAATCAAAAAACTAACAGTTCCCTGGGTTCTGCTAGAAAATACCTTGCCATGAAGGGCTGAAGGCTTCCATATTATTTGGTACATCAGCTTCCTCATTTTTGTGATGCTTTTGCTTGAGTACAAAACTTCTCTCCAGGGTGCCTATAGGACACTGATCACTCCCACTAACCCCTAAATCAAGGTATGGTATCAGAGGTGGGACTCTTCATTATGGACCTAAAATGATTCACATTTTGTAGATCCTACTATATATGACTCCAAGAGGTATTACAAATGAGTTGTTGGGTACATCATTACAGCAGACTGCAAAGGAATAGCACACTGGTACATTTGCTCATTTATTTATCCCAATTCCACAGCATGATTACTTAAATGACTTGAAGAATTTCTATAAGCTTGCTTCTATGCTATTAAAACCCTCCCAAGCCCAGTGTTCTCTAAGATCAAGCTGTATCAGTCTCAATTATACAAAAAACTTCACATCCTGCCCTGCCAATTGAAACTACCTAGGTGTATCTACTACATAATCTCAAGACCGAGAGCTAAGTATGATTTCAGTGAAGGGTCGTGGCCCAGATGCCGCTTTGTCCACCTGAACTTCATTCTGCCTCCTTTCGGGTCACTGTGCAAACCTCTTTTTCTCAGGTTTCTGCTGGATCAGAAGGGAGGAAAGGTACACAAGATTACATTTCTTTGATTCAGGGCTGGATTAACAAGCGTGTTATAAATGACACTTGGAACTTGTCCATTTTAAGAAAAGTGCCTTGTTTCAATCAGTTCTGCTGAATGCCTCGCTAATTATTGTAACATTTTCAGATGAAAGAGGCAACACATTTGATCCTGAATTTAGTTTCAGCTGTTTCTAACTCCGGACAGAGCCAAAGAAAACAGGACCACAATTTCAGTGGGACCACTTACAGTCAGTGCTTACAGCAGTGTAACATACTACCAGTTACAGCTCTTTTCCTGGCTTTGTTATGCCTGTGAAACTGTATGTGAAAGGCTCCTACAGTTCATATTTGCATGAAACAATAAATACAAATATAGGAAATGTAAAGGCCTTCCTTTTGAGTCCCCTGAGATATTTCCTATTCAGTACAACACTGTTCCAGTTTTGCAGCAAAACAGTGGTGTAAGTATGGCCACAATTAGGAGGAACAGGTCAGAAGATAGATTACAAAATAGAGGTTCATAAAGCACATCAGCTTTGAGTTATGAGGCAGTCGCTTCACAGGCATGCTGTTATAATTACTTGACCTTCTCAGAGTTGCTACGTGTATGTGCATGCATGTAAATCACAGGAAGCTGACCATTCTAACTGAAAGTCTATATCCTTAAAGAGGTGGGGTGTAGAAAAAAACCTCAGGTGAATTCCAAGGATAAATAAAAACAGGCTCAAAACCAGGTACACAAAGAGGAACATCAAGTGGAGAACTCTACACCTTCTCAGATGAAGTCATAAAGCCCCTGAACACTGCTAAGTACCATTTGCCAGATGGTGGAGGAAGTTTGAAATTACTTCTGAGAACCTCAGTCATGACTGTAAGTGGCTACTAGCTATGTAACATACAGACTTGCTGTGGTGAACCGACCCACATATTAACATTAACATGGTAACGATGCATTATGCAAGGGTAAATCACAAAAAAATAGAAGACATGCACAAGCCCTGTCAGTTCATGCATGAGACTGCTTCAGTAAGCTTTCCTGCATATCGTTCACACAATAATGCAATTGCTTTATTTTTCACTGTTGTACTTCTTTTTAATTTGTTGAAGATGGGCTTCTCCACAGGAAATGAAGATATGAGCAAACGGGAAATTTATTTCCTTGCCCCATTAAGAAGCTTTAAACCGCAAAGTACCCACCTAGTCCTGACTCCAGGAACACATACACACATCATCACTGCTACAAGAAGTACGTATTATAAAAAGCAAGAGTGTCAATAAACATTTGAAAGTGACTGGAGATGCATTCTGGAGCTCAGAAAACAATTTCAGAGGCTACAGTATAACCCTTCCTGGCCACTCCACAATGTTGCAAAGTATTTCTGAAGCTAAGGTGGAAAGCTCAACAGAGTCAGCTCAAAAGGAAAGCTTTGAGTCAGCTCTTGCGTGTGAGATGGTGACATCCAGTGGTGAGTCCGGTTAACTGTAATGATAAAGAGATGATTACAGATGCATAGAACACCAACACCTGTACTTTGTTGAAACACACTATTTACAACATTTTTAAATATTAAAAACATGTAAATAGACAAATATATGCAATATGTGAGTTTCCTAAACAAAGAAACGTACTCTGATATATTGATTATAAAAATTGTGTATTCATCTGCAGTGAAAAATTGCATTTATTGGAGGAGTAATTTAAAAATTAGAAGCAGATAAGAAGTGTTTTGCTGTTTTAAAAGAGATCATTCCCTGCATTACAGCTGTACTCTTTTCTGTCTTGTTCACACAAAGAATCACTGCTCTTCTTTTTCCTGACATTCCCAGTTCCTATTAAGAAAAAGGGTTCAAGATTTGAGCTTACAATCCTCAAAATGCACAAAGCAATTCTTCAAAGACTTTTCCTCCCTTTAGGATTCACAGCTGCAGCAGGTCACCATCTAACACAGCTTTTCTGGAGTAGATCCCTTCTTTTAAGACCCAGATGACGCAGTAAGACTGTCCTTACAAGTTCTTTATTTAGAATATACACAAGGATGCAGGAGACCTCCATTTACTGTTCTTCCATGCCTTTGGGATATAGGTGTTTTTTACGGGAGATGAGGATATCCAAACCACACATTTACCAAGTTAGTAAATGGTCCTGAGGAACAGACATTCAAATTCCTTTACTGGATCTATTCCCTCTTGTCTAGAATAATGAGATTCATTGGACCAAAAAGAAGTGAAAATGGACCAAAAAGATGTAAAAATACACTCCACACTAAGGATATGGCATTTCAGTGGATGTGGAAAAAGAGAATTCTAGATTCTCATTCTTGGAAACTCATTGCATCTCAGTTATTACTTTTCCACAGGGAACAAGGCCAACTTCAAACTCCAGGAAGTTTGCCAGCTAAACTCTGCTGATCTATCTTTTCACAGTTTTATATACAACGAAACTACTTTCTACTGTGGTAAAGTTGCCAGGCTAATATTACTTTCTCCCTTTTAATGTTTTTCCACACTGGCTGACACCACGTGCTGTGGTGTAAGACACGTTAAGGAAGGCTGAAGATTGGAGTCACTGCCTGTAAGACACACAGAACCAGTAACACATCACTGCTGTCTTGTACTACCCTCAAAAGGATCCAGCTGAGCAGCTACCAGCTTTTCTGTATGCACGTTCCAAACTGAAATAAACAGGCTGTTTCGCAAGCAGCATAAGTTCAGGTCGCATAATTAAAAGCAAAGGTATTCCACCAGCCTTATATATTTGGCTCACTCATTTATACATACAAAATTCTAAGTAGGCCAAACAGTCTCTAAATTCATGATGCAATTATTTTGGTTTGTCAGCAAGTGAGGCCCTTACATTATGTTATTGCACTATCACTTCATAAATCCAGACACATAATGAAGAAAAGCCACACTCTACTTAACTCTGAGGGCTTCTCTAATGGTTAAAGACACCTACTTTTTTTTCTTAAACTTAGTGTTTCTTAGGTTGGGTTACCTAGAGGACAGCGCAGATAAAAATTTAGGTCTTTCTGGAATGTAGAAAATGGGAATATTTTTCTGACAAACATCTATATGGAAACCACATTTTTGTGTTTGTAAAATTTATCTTCTTATTACAGTTTCAGTAGTCAGGGATGGTTTAAAAACATCAAACTTACCATTTTAAGTGTACATTTTTGAGATGTTCATCCTTCAAGAAAATATCAATAGAATTTTGGAATTTGGAACCCACTCAATACTTCAGAACTCAAATAAACCCTCTCACGCTGATACTTTCTAAACCAAGTATTATCCACCTCCCAGCTATTGCATTATGTTAGTAGTATCAGAACTCAACAGATAATATACAGTACAAATATATTTTTACACACCAATTAAAAATAAAATGCCTGCCACTCACAGTCTAAAGTTCTTTAACTTTGCTGAAGGGCTGTAATGCCCTGGGATCTTACATTAAAGGGCAAAATTACTCTGGTAATGCAACACAAAATGAAACACTGCCCGAAAGGTCAACTACACTGAGAGGAAGAGGAGAGAGAATTTAAGCAAGCACAAGATTTTTTTTAGTTCACTTGGGATCCTCAAAGGTAGAGAGAATTTCTCTAATAAATCTTGTGCAACATACAATTGGACAGTACTGAAAAGGTAATTTCTGTTATCTTGTCTATGCTGCACTGGAAAGGACTGTTCCAACTGCTGTATCTCACCAGTTTCACATACTTACGGAAGAGGGAACTGTCATTTTTTCCAACCTCGCACAAGAAAGAAGACAAAATACTGATCTATTTGGGAAAAGTTTGCATTGGATGTACTAAATAAGGCGCATTGTGTTCCACTGCAAGGGGCCTGCTGCTTATCTGCTCTGAACCACCTCATCTACCGTGAATCAAACTCATACATGCTGTGGAGCCAAAGGCTATTGATAACAGGGGCTATCTCAGTACGACAAGGTACTACAGCTTTAAGCATGTGATGCTAAAGCAACAGAATGGGTGATTATGGGACAACATACCAAGCTTGCATCTATTTCGTTTGCTAGAGTAGCCTAGCTGTCTGTGATTCTTGACAGAGGAGTGTGTGAGGAGAGCCATGCTAAGTTACTGCACGGGGAAAGTAAATAAACGGAGCCCAGACTAACCTGCAGGACCTTCCCACAACGCTCTGAAGCCCTCCAGAGCTTCACTCCCACCCTAACTAGGAAACTCACAAACTGTATATGCATATGCATCCGCTTATCTCCCTCAGGTTCGTATTTCCACTGCTGTGAAGACTATTCAAGTATTTAAAAGTCATTTCACAAATACTTAGCTTAAAAACTTAGGTGTTCTCTGTTTTTGTACCCAAATGTTCTTCACATTAGTCTAAGTTCAATTTTGTAGATCATCTTTCCTATGACTTAAAGAACATCTGTTTCAGACAGAAGTTTAGGTCTCCACACAAAGGTTTAACGGCTTCCAGATACACCTTTTAGTACATATGTATGGACAGTCTTCCACTGCGTCCATTTCCTTAATCCAATAAAAATAGGTCACTTTGAGCAAAACTGAACTTGTCTTTATTTTTACCAGAGTTAATTTTCATTTTCGGTTATTTACTTAAAAAAGCAAAGTATAAAAAAAGGGAATAAAATTGCATAGAAGTTTCTTCCCTTCTTGTTCTTCATATAAGCAAAAACTATCAAACTTCCATCCAGTTTTAAGTAAAGGTATTTATCTAGTGGCATTACAATAATTAAATGCAAATTGAAAAGAATGCAGAGATTGTTTTGAATTACTTACACAAATTAAGTTCAAGACTTTACCAAACTGGGAATTTTTATGAGAAAAAAGGAAGGAAAAAAATCCCATTAAAAATTAATACAAATTAACTCCATTTAAGATACAGCGGACAATTTTATTTATAAAATGCTACTGGTGCACAATACACATAGGAAGTACGAAACTTGGTTTACAAAGAAGTGAAATGCTTCATAGAAGCATGGATTCCTGAGGTATTCTGAATATAATCCCTCATTTACTGGAATTCACAACACTGCTCCAATTGGCTGAAGCAGCAGAAGACTGGATACTTGATAAACACACAATTAAGACAGTGAAAAAAATACATAGGCAAATGGAAACAGAATGGAAGATTGCGTCCCACCAATACTAGTAGCGTTGGTCATGGTGGAAAACTACCTTACACTCAAGGGTACAGAGGCTTGTTAAGAGCAGGCTTCTCATTAAAATTCTACAGTATCTACAGATGTGTTGTAGACAACTGCTTTCACCTCATTGTCCATGGCCACAGATTGTAAAGTCCTCTTAACATCAGACACAAAACCACTGCTGTTTCTGGATGAACATACAGAAGGACTGATTACCTGGACAAGTATTATTTCACTTGAAAAAAAAAATAAATATATAGCGTTAGGCACTTTCACTTCTTTTTATCTTTTTCTGCTTTCATTCTCTGCCGTAGTGTCTTTAGTTCAGTCATTACATTCAAAGTTCTGTAAACCCAGGTGACCTGAAAAGTAAGTAAATAATTAAATTTAACTAAACCACATGTATTTACTTATCAATTTGCTGAAAGCATCCATATAAATTAACACATACATACCACAATTATAATAGTATTCAGCAGCAGTGGTGCTGAAAAGACAAGTGAAATAAACATTCCCCTTGAATCAAAGTATTGGTATTTAGAAAACAGCCTGAAAAAAAAGAATACAAGAGGAAGCTTTATTCAGTGCAGTTCACATAACATTAGACTGTGACACAAACTATTCAACATAAACATTGTACATATTATCCTACTTGGGATCCCTGAGCATAGGCCAGCATTCTACTGTATTAGTCAGAACACAGAGACAGCCAATATCGCACCAGTTGTGAGTAGTTATTACAATACTAGCCTTTCTTTTCTTTAAACTTTTACTATGCAAAACCTAAATAAAACAACCATAGATTAAGTAACTTACTAGTGTGACTACAACAGAACACGTATTTGTGTATCTGAAATCATGCTTATCCTGAAATCACTTTCTTAGGTATTTTGCTTACTCAGAAAAGATAAGAGAAATACTCAATGTAGCAATGCTTCAGTTTAGTTTGTGTATGCCTGAAGTGAAACATAAGGACTTGCAATTAGATGCCTGCATAAAGTAGTCTTAAAACAAAATTTCCAGTTACATCAGAGAAAGGTTAGTTGACTGCTTATGAAAATAAGCCATCAGTTTAATTCTGGTACACAGGCTTAGTAAACCAGACAAGTACTAATGCTTTTTATGCATATAAGTAAGTATATAAAATAGCAGCAACATTTTTAAGAAGTGGTGCTTAACTTCAGTTTATTAAACAGGAATAGCTACCAAAGAAAATCCCCCAAAACCAAACCAAAAAGATAAATCAAAGCTCACATCCTTTTCCCTTTAACCACTGCACTCTGCTTTTCTCTTAGTTCTCCAACTAGTTAGTTTACAACCATCCACATAGATTTTAAGCAGTATAATAAATACATGCTAGCTATTAAAAATTGTCTTTTCTTACAAGCTAAGTTACAGATATGTTGTACTGTATGGTTTTGTTAAAAAGTTTTACATTACTCAAAGCAACAGACCCTCTGCCATTACACTCTACTGATGAAGCATGAGTGACTCTCTTTAAATTAATGTTTTCTTGGAATTATATTAAAAAACCCAAAATTTTTAGACAAATATTCATTTACATGCAAAAATGAAAGTGAAAACATTTACCTCCAATTCATGGCTGCTAATTCATTTATATATTCAGCGCAGTACACTAAGCTCACTGTACAACAAAAGAAAAATATTAGATTCAGTATTTCTTTAAAAATAAACTGCCATCAGTTCTGCCATATATACTAAAGATGTACACATGCCAGACATCAGAATTCCATGATCCTCAGAAAATCAAATTACACATTTAATATTTAACTGCACAAAACTAATTCTGATTTAAACGTCCCTTATAGTTACTAAGAAGTAAAAAGTCACAGCAAAATATACCCAGTATATTACAAACAAACATAAGATCCTAGTCACCTGAGCTTACAGAAAGAGCTCAGCATCTAAATGAATAATAATTAGAGAAAAAACCCCAACAAAAAATATTTTTTCCAACAATCTTCTTGGTGACTACTTGTCTGTAAAAAGAAATGCCAGCACTCCCCAGAATTATTATTTTTGATGTTATGATGTCACACTGCTAACAGTACTATCTAACAGTACTGTCTGAGGTAAGGGTACTAATTATATATAAGCATTTTGGTAAAATGTAAACTTTGTTTGAACAGATGTATAGCAGAATAGTCCACTGCAGTCAGGTGAAAATGAGCATATTCTTACTCAACAATTACATGCAATATGAAGCCATCAAGACAGTAAGAAAATTCAGTGCAATCACATGTTGAACAGAATAGCAATACGACTACAACATTTTAAGTTTCTCGTTGTACCGTTTTCCACAAGAAACAAAGCAAAAAAACCCAAACAGATTCAGTGGCTAGAGATGACCTGCACAAGGCAACTGAATAACTGGCCTGGTGATACGAAGGAGTGCTCTCTTGTTCTGCCATCATCTGGGTATCCCTGCTTGGTACTGCACAGTATAAGCATACCCATAGCTGCTCAGCTGCCAAGGTAAAGCAGCACGGCAACTTCGTAACTTCCTCACTTCTTTCTGATTGTCTACAATACAAAATTATTTATATTGCAGACATATCAAAAGTGGTTCCGTTTTTCAGGTACAAACAAGGCTTGGACTCAGTATGGATATTTTTATGTACTCTTACTGTTAACAGCAAATTCACATCATATCTGGGTTAAAAAGCCATCAATGATCAGTTCCAGTGCATCTTCCAATGCTGTTAGAACTTGGGCATTCAAACTGGTGTTAATAACACCAGGAATACTTTAGATAGAGTCTAAAGTAAATAGCATATCATAGGGAATTCTGAATGTCTGATATTAAATATCAGAAAGGAAAGCCTGCATTCTCATAGGCAACTTTCAGGCCTAATGTGTCATGAATAGGGCATTGTTATTTTGCCCTCTGTAGATCACTTTAAACTCTGCAGTTACAAGTGGACATACAGAAATTACCATCCTTTCTAGATTCTGTCTGGAGGGTGCTTAACATTATTGAAAGTTTAGCTTTAGCTGAGTTATTTGCAGTTTTGAGGAAGCTATAATTCTGCTCCCAACTTTACTAGTTCACTAAAGGGTATTTGAAAAAAAAGTCATCATAGTCTTCAAGGGCCTTTTTGCCTGCTGACTTCTTTCAATTGCTCATTCTTCCTCCACCACCCTGCAAGCATGATAGAACTGAGGTACTGCGTAAAAAACCTAGCTCACCAGATGATTCAACCCTGGGCTAGAACCAAGGTACTGCTCTAACCCTAATGCATCTAACCCTAATTCAAGCTATCTTATTTAAACTAAATATCCTCTGCAAAGCTACTAGATCTTCAGCCAGTCAGCCATAGCTTTGGTAGGCAAGGCTACTGTGGATTCTCAGGCTAATACCAGATAAACCCTGAGCTAACACAAGCTGTTACTGCCATGTACCAAACCAGTCTTGCTCCTCCTCATGTCATTATCACAGCTGTCAGTGGGACATCTGGTGAACCTGCTCCACAAATGAACCCAAGTGAAAGCTGACCATATTCACTGAACTACAACATTAGAAGACAGAGTAGAAAGCAACTGCTGGCTCCCAGCTGATTCCTGTTCTCCTTCTCCAGCAGAGCAACAATTTACTGTGAGGCTGTGACATGCAGCGTTTATCAGAAACCTTACTTATCCCAGATCCCCACTAAGGCCAGAATTTTAAGCCCCTACTCCATACAGCCTTGCAAACTAAATCAATAAACATTTACAGGTCACAGCAGCTTCGATAACAGTTTATCATGTATCTACACAGGCAGTACTACAAAACAAATTTGCATGCACGTTATCTGCTGCAAAGTGTATATACTTGCACAGTGCACGGTTTTACAGATAACCGTTACCCGTAAGAGACTGAAAGAAGCTACTTGACAGCGCCAGCAGCTTAAACAATTCCGCGTGGCCCTTTCGGCCAGTGCAGGGACGCAGGACCCCGCTGCTCACCCCGCTGCTCACCCATGCAGAGGAAGAGCCCGATCTGCACCCGGTAGTGCTGCAGAGATACGCACGTTAGGAGGAAGCAGAGGACGTGGAAAGCCGCCAGCCCCAGCAGCCAGGGCTCGGACCAGTCCGTCTTCTACGGGCAAAACGGAGGCAGATTAGGGGAGCGTCACCGTGCAGCGAGAGCGAGCACCTCCCCTCATCCCCCTCACGGCCGCGACAACCGATGTCAGCCACCAACCCCAGCGCCGGCTTCCCCCGCCCGCCG
>VZZY01000991.1:23883-66601 GCA_013400335.1 Eurystomus gularis | reverse complement strand
AGGTCAGAACCCTCTCCTTCGGGTTCTCTGACTGAAATTGCGTTCCTCAGAGGTAATCTGCAAAAAAACGCGGTTGAGCAACCAAGGGAGGACCTTAAGTCGAGTGAAGAATACTTTTTTTTTTCTTTTTGAAATGAAAAAAACAATAAATTGGTGTATATATACTATATAGTATACTATATATATTACTATTACTATATATATAATATATAATTAAAAATGAATAAGACATCTAAAAGGTTAAACCTTTCATTTTTAACTCCTTTTGCTAAATGCATGTGGGTCTGGAAGAATCAACCGCTCCTTTGGACCTGTCACTTAAAGAGAGATTTCAAACTCAGATTCCTATCAACTAAGCCAGGAGACTTCATAGAATCGTAGAATCGTTATGGTTGGAAGGGACCACCAGGATCATCAAGTCCAACCTTCATCCTAACATCTCTCTAGCCACTAGACCATAATGAACTTCTGAGAGAGTGGTTGGGCACTGGAACAGGCTGCCCAGGGGGGTGGTGGTGTCTCCATCCCTGGAGCTGTTTAAAAAGCGAGTAGGTGTTGCACTTGAGGCTATGGTCTAGTGGCTTAGCGAATCTTAATAGGATTATTTTTGTCAAACAAACCATACTGTCATATATAGCTCCACATTCTGCTTTCATGAGATTATTTTTTTTTCTGACACTTTGGTTTATCACATGTGAAGCTTTGGCTTTTTTTCCATATTTTTGAAAGCGCATGTGAGTAATTATTACAAATACTTTGTTCTTTTAGTCTACCATGTAGCCAGATACAGGTCATCACTGTGAACTGGTCACTTTTCACTGTCACACTTCTGCAGTTTAATGTGACACACCTGAAACTGAGGATGCTTTTTTTTTTGGCTTGCTTTAGGTTTTTAGTAGTCTTTTTCTCAACAGCAATAACTTCTGGAGGCAAGCCAAGGCTTTTTCTTTAAGTATTGTAAAATTAAGTAAGATGAGGCAAAGGTGGTCATTTCTACTACCATTCTGCTCTTAATTTTAAGACTGGTGGGGAAAGATGTTTTGATTTCACATTGTAGATTGGGAAATAAGACTAGAAGAAACTAACTTGTCATTTAGAAAGTCTTATGGCTAATGTAACATATGAAATGGTTTTGGAATTTTGTAAATGAGGAATGGGTTTCTTGCAATTGACTACAGTAACCATCTGCAATAGCTGAAGGGCTTCAGTGAATAAAGGATACAGTTGCTGCTTTATGAGTGGAATATGCTGGTCAGTGATGAATCTGTTATACAGACAGATGGGATGGATAGAAAATTATTGGCTTATGGCTACAACATACAGTATTAAAAAATTCCTGTAGCTTTTACTGTCAGCCACTGTAGCAGCAGTGTAAACTTTATTATAGGGAAATAGGAGTTGCTTCTTTAAGATTGACTAGGATTAAGTCAATAATCACGTTTGTCAGCAGGTGGTAGCAGATACATAAGTATTACCAGATTTTTTGTGAGGTACAGGTTATCTTTCATTTATTTTTAGTGGAGAATGAAATATGAAATAGAGGATACTTAAAAGGTAACAGATACATCTCTCTTTCATAGGGAAAGACCTGTGTATCACAGAATCACAGAATCGTTATGGTTGGAAAGGACCTCCAGGGTCATCAAGTCCAACCTTTCTCCTAGCATCTCTCNAACCTCCCCTGACGCAACTTGAGGCCATTTCCCCTCGTCCTATCATTACTAATTTGAGAGAAGAGACCAACACCAGCCTCGCTACAGCCTCCTTTTAGGTAGTTGTAGAGGGCAATGAGGTCTCCTCTCAGTCTCCTCTTCTCTAGACTAAACAAACCCAGTTCCCTCAGCCGCTCCTCATAGGGCATGCTCTCCAGCCCTTTCACCAGCTTCGTTGCCCTTCTCTGCACCCGCTCCAGCACCTCAATGTCCTTCTTGTACTGTGGTGACCAAAACTGGACACAGTACTCAAGGTGCAGTCTCACGAGTGCCGAGTACAGGGGCACAATCACCTCCCTGCTCCTGCTGGTCACACCGTTTCTGATACAGGCCAGGATGCCGTTGGCCTTCTTGGCCACCTGGGCACACTGCTGGCTCATGTTCAGCCAGCTGTCCACCAGCACCCCCAGGTCCTTTTCTGCCAGGCAGCCCTCCAGCCACTCCTCCCCAAGCCTGTAGCATTGCTGGGCGTTGTTGTGACCAAAGTGCATGACCCGGCACTTGGCTTTGTTAAACCTCATCCAACTGACCTCAGCCCATCGCTCCAGCCTGTCCAGATCCCGCTGCAGAGCCTTCCTACCGTCAAGCAGATCGACACTTGTGCTTAATTTTGTGTCATCTGCAAATTTACTGAGGGTGTATTTGTCATTTTACAGCTTCTCCACAGAGCCAGGATGCTACATTTAGATCTGAATTTTAAAAATACTCTAGTAACGAGATATACACAGTATCAATGGTAATACGTAAAAAATTTTCTTCTTGTTACTTTAAGTAACTTAAGTAGTTTCTAAAACTCAGTCTCGGTTTTCTGTTGTAAGATTCAGACTCCTGTGCATTTTCTTGCTGCACTACAGTATTATCCAAGTAGATTGGATGAAAGGTTAAAAAAAAGTAGATTGGTAAAAGGAATTTTTTTCCCTTTGAACAATGGGAAAACTTCATGTGCTTTACAAAGGAAAGGGTCTAAAAAGGTTCCTATAAGAAGATGTTTGTCTTAAGTTTACGTTGCTGGAAAAACAAGCTGGGTGGTAAAAAAGCCCATTTATGATAGGGAATCCCAAACTTAAATGCTAAACTATGTTTCTAGTGGTAGCCCTAGGTACTCACTAGCCAATCTCATACTAGACACCCCTTGGAAGTGCTATTGCTGAGGGAACACTGCTGAGGGAATTGCAGCTCCAATTCTCCCTGAGAAATGAAAAGAACTTTTGTTTTTGAAGTTCCCCACAAATATGGAAAATGCTTCATTTCTTTTATTTTATTTGATGAGT
This sequence comes from Eurystomus gularis, assembly GCA_013400335.1. Classification (NCBI taxonomy): domain Eukaryota; kingdom Metazoa; phylum Chordata; class Aves; order Coraciiformes; family Coraciidae; genus Eurystomus; species Eurystomus gularis. The sequence continues at coordinate 63,618 of VZZY01000991.1, read as the reverse complement.
CTTTGAACTAGCAGATAGATGTTTTTTAATGGCCTTGTTTCTTTAAGATCCTAAGATATAGGTGTGCTTTTGTGATAACGCATTTTTAGTTTCTGCCTTAAGAAGCTAAAGTTCTTTGCAATATGATATCCATACTTAAAATACCTTTGAAAAAATAAACATCAGTGTCTGCTGTCCTTGTGCCGAGCAAATCATATCCTACACCATTTTATGCATTTGATATATTAAATGCTCTATCTTTGCACTGTGTATTCCATTGTAAACTGGATTTTGTTTATGAGGGATGGGGTTGTCTTGAGCTGTGGGTGAAACAGTTTACAACAGTCTCAATTTAAACAGGCAGTTTCTTGTGGGAATGTTATAAGGAAATTTCTTGTCTTTCAACTTGAATTAAAATATACAACATGCAAAATAGAAATAAGTTATTAACATCTTAGTGTGATGACTTAGGTCAGTGTGACAACAGATGCATCCTCTGATCAGGAGATCGGAGGTTACACATTGGGATTGTTGGATCACAGACTGCAGTTATTCTGTTATGTCCTTGTCCATAACATGCATGTTGCTCTACAGCCACCCAGTTTTTGTGGTCCGTCTTGGTAGTTGGTGAGGCTCAGGTTTTTCTTTGGGTGTCCCTGAGCTTGATCTCCAGGCAGAGATCTCTGAGTACAGAACCAGGAATTCTTACAATATATTGCTTTCAAAGGCACTTGAGTTATTGGCTGCACCATGCAGATGTGTTGACCCATTGTTCCTTGGTTCATCATGTGGATTGTTACTGCAGTCAGAATGTATGGCCGCAGCCTTGCCAGACAACAGCTTTCAATGAATTTTGACCAGATTGAGCCACCAGGTGCAGAAGCTCATCAACCTCAACAACTGTAACCTTGACAAACAAGCAAAGTACCTGGGCATCCCTATCCCGTTACACTCCGAACAGTTAACTCAAGCAGCAGTAATGTAGCAAAGTCTATATAACTTATTCACTGCTTCAGGTGGGATTCATCTTCTCAGCTGGATCTGGGCAGATATAGTGAAGATCTTTGCGTGAGTGGGTGGTTTTATACAAGTAACACTCAGTGACAGGGTTGGGAGGCTTTCATTGTTTGATTGCAATTCTTCTGTTTGACACTGCAGTCAGAATGATGGGCTGCCTTTACCAGGCAGGTTGAGTGAACTGCTGCTTCTCCTGCCAGCTGTGGGACACTTGGTTCTGAAGGTATGATCTGAAGCATCAGCAGCATAGCACGTGCAGACTGTCAATGAGAATGATCTGATTTTCTCACTGCGAGGGAACTAAGATTCAAAAGGGATGGTACAAGAGCTGCCATTCAATTTTCCCCTTGCTTCTTCCAAGCTGTTCTGTCCCCTTTCTGCATTCCCCACTTCACATCTCTTCCTTTGCTAACGTTATCGTGAACATGGGTCTGGCAGTGCACTGGACTCTGCTGTCTGCCACCCCAAGTGTGTGAGCAGAGATGAGATTCTCCCAGGGGCACATGGCAGGTAGCTTGGGGGACAAAAGTTAATGAGTGTCTTTTGTTTCTCCATTAGGGAGAGAAAAGCTGTAAGAAGATGGGGCAGCCGCTCACCCGAGCCTGAGTCAAGGCAGAGACAGGATGTGGAGACGTGGGGGTTAGTGACCCATATGCCCTATTTCCATGCTTTGCAAAGATCCCACTTCAGAGTTCTGCCGTGAGGGCAGGGGCTACTCATCTTTGCATCTCCTGCCTGTCTCCCAGCCTGCTTCTGTGGGAGCAGTCTGTTGCACTGGCTGTCTTGGATAGTCTTTTCAGAGCTGTGAGAGCTGTGAGGAGTTTCAGTATGAAAATAGACTGAGCCTGGGAGAGGAGTTTGGATAATCATTGTTGTTGTGGTTGCTTCCAGACGATCATTTTTATCTGCCTAGCAGATTTTTCTTATTTTCATGGTTGTGCTCAAAAGCTGTTTTAAATTTACATTTGCTTCCCAATGCAACTGAAGTGAAGCCTGGATCTGGTATTCATTCTAATACATTTCACTAAAATCCTTCACTTTCCTTGTCGTTGCCATTATCAAATAATTATTTTCGAGTGCGTCCATTATTTTTTGCAGCTACTGTCACCTCTTTATCTTCTAGTAAAGCTAGTAGTACTAGCTTTTGTTGATTATGATGTATTTGGAAAATAATAATAGTAGTGTTTTAAAGAGTTCTTTATAAATAGAATTTAAAATGTCCTGTGCATTGTTTTGTGTATGTAATTGGTGGGTTTCAGGTTTAGATGATGGATACCACTTCATCTAACCTTGAGGTTAGCCCTGCTTTTGAGAAAGAGGGTTGGACTGGACGACCTCCAGAAGTCTGACCTGCACTGCTGTTGAATTTTGATTTCCCAGTGATAGAGACGGGGACTGACTGGCTCTGGAGCAGCTCTGCTGAGCATGACCTGGGGAGCCTGGAAGGCAAAAAGCTGCATATAAACCAGCAGCGTGCCCAGGCAGCAAACAGTGCCAACAGTCTCTTGGGCTGTATTTACAGCATACCCAGGAGATTAAGGGATTCACCATTCATTAGACCACATCTGCATCTAGCTTTGGATACCTCGAATACAAGGACAATAATGACAAACTGGAAAAAGTTAAACAGAGAACCACCAACAGGTTCAGGGAGTTGAAGCATTTGTCTAGGGTGGGGCTGAACAAACTGAGCTTGTTTGGCCAGGAGAAGAGATGGCTCCAGGGAAAACCAAATAACAACCTGCCAGTGCTTATGAGGAGCTTATTGAAAAGATGGAGCCAGGCTTTTCTGGTGGTGGGGTGGGAGATGCAATGCACATTTATTGAAGCTAGGGAGTGGGGGCTTGATGTAAGGAAAAGCTTTTTCCCCATGAGGACATTCAAACAATGGAAAAGGTATCCAGAGAGGTTAGGGGATGTCTGTTCTTCAGGGTTTTCAGGACTCAGTTGGATAAAGCCCTGAACAACCTAGTCTGCCTGCATAGTGGACCTTGTTTTGAGCAGGAGGTTGGAATGACCTCCTAAGGTCTCTTCCAAGCTGAATTACTCTGATTCTATGATTCCACAATTTAAATGAGGAAAATCAACTGCTTAGTTTTGTTCACTAAACAATATTGCATTAGCCTGGAAGTGAAATGAATGTTTTTGTGTGTTTTTTTCAGAGTCCTATTCCCTTAACTTCATCTCTTTCATTCACTTTCTGTCAGAGCTTTTCCTCAGTGCAGAATAGCTTCAGGCTTCCTTGGGCTCACTTTTCTTCCTGTGCTATTCCCAAACCATAGAGGCAGTCTGAAGTGCAAATGTCTTTTTGTTCTCTACCTGCTAACATGATCACCTATTAAATTATTCCACTAATCCCACCAAAGATCTCCTCAGAATTCTTTCAAAGCCCCCCTGTGTTCTGGCAAAACAATCATATTTTACTTCTGTTGGGGTCTTTGCCCCATCAGGGTGGAAGAGACCAAATGTAGTTGCAAGCAAAAAGCAGTCCTGACAATCTTAGATCCTGCTCTTAATTATACACTTTACTTTCTCTGTGAGCACCTCTGAAGCTTTCTTATCTCAGAATTGCTGCACTGATTGTTTTTCAGCTCAGAAATACCACCTTGTGTCGTTCCTTCGGATGGGATGGAATGGAAATGAAGTACCTTTACATTTCTTTGGTGTTTGACTGCATTGCATCTGCCACACAATACGGTGCATTCAAGTTGCAACACAGCTATCGTAATTAAAGGGGAAACAGGAATAGAAGTATTTAGGATGTGCAGGGCAACTTTCGTGACTGTATCTGATCTGATTCCAGAACTTGATATTGGTGTTGTATTTTCTGCTTAAAGGCATGCGGGTAAGGCACATCCTCGCCCCTCTTGCCCCTCATGTTTAACATGCAGGGGAATTGCATGCTGCAGGGAGCATGGAGCAGCAGGAGCAGGATGAGAAACCGGAAAAGTCATTTGTTTGAACATCTCATTGTTCTGAGAGATCTCAGCCTTTTCATCTGTGAGACTGAACAGTTAATATAAAACTTGTGTTTTAGGGCTCCTGCTGCTTCTTGCTTATCATCTTCATCTAATGAATCAAGAGTGAAGGGTGGAAAAAAGGTAGTAACTCAGGAACAGACAGGCAAGAGCTAGAGAGCCGGTGTTTCCACCTTTTGGTCCTAGAACTATGCATGGTTGTCACTTTCTGGTGTTTGTCTATTGCATATCCTTTACAGCCTGTAGCTTTAATGGTATAGTTTGACCAAATATCTCAGACCATCTGAACACATTATCTAAGATTTGGGGTCTGGAAACAGAAATCAAGACACATAAGCACTTACATAAGATACTTTCAAATATGGCAATAATTACAAAGCCATAAACATTTGTGCGTTTAACACGTGACAATACTGAGTTAGCATCTAATGGCCTATTCTTTCTGTGTGCTAAAAACGTATGACCTGAGACTATTAACATGTTGCAATTTTTCTGGCACAGGTGCGGGAGCTCCACTACAACATCTTGCATCGGGAGGGTTGAGAAGCAGTCAGTTAATCCTCCTCCAGCTTTTGCAGTTAGAGGTTTCACAGACTCATGGATTGTTCCACAGTGTCATTCCCTCATGATTGGTGGGATGTATCTCTAGGCTTTGCTGCTCTATTCCTGATTGGCTGGCGGTGTTGCTGTGGTGATGATGTTTTGACTTGTTCACACAACACTCTTCACAGGCAATGTGATATTACATGTATTTTAATTCAAGGTTGTCTCCCATAATAGTGCACCAGTGCTGACAAGTCCACTGTTGGGAAGATTGTGACAGAGGTTTTAGATATTGTTCTGTACCTGGATTTTATATGACACTTTTCTCTTGGAAATTTCATAGAATCATAGAATGCCAGGTTGGAAGGGACCTCAGGGATCATCTGGTCCAACCTTTCAAGGAAAAGAAAAAAAAAATTGTCTAGTTATGTACATATATATTAGTTTACGTGAGATGGCCCAGCACCCTGTTGAGCTGAGTCTTAAAACTGTTCAGTGTAGGGAAATCCAGTGAAACCATTAGAGAGTTGGAGTCATGAGGGTTTTGCAACTGTGCTGAGATATGCATCCTTATCAGATGTCCTGCACAAGGGACCCTACTGCAGAGAAAAGGAAATCTGCACATTCAGCTTCGTAGGTGCTTGTGGTAGGGACAGAGATTTGAGGTTCCTCTCAAACCTTGTACAAGGAGTAAATCTGTGGATGGAAGCTTTGAGGCCCTGGCAAGGAAATTGTATGAGAGTCAAATTAGCAAAAAAGTGTAGGAAGCTAACACACAGAATGCCTAGAAAACCCGTGGGAAAGGTCAGATTGCACAGACAGTTCCAAGTGGGGGTTGGATGCAAGAAGCAGCCTTCACAGAGCATTTTAGGCAGAAACTAATTTTTAGAACAGTTGACCAAAGAGTGAAAAGTTAATTGCAGAATTCTTAGTTGCAGACCTAATGTTTGCAGTTGAAGGATTGTGTGATGTTTGGACAGTGAAACATAAAAATTAATTTGTTCTTAAAATTGCCATTGACTAAGAAACATTATCATGGGAGTGGTTGTATATAGGGCATGTTGAAGTGCTGTATGTTCCAAAAGGTAGCCAATTTTGGATTGAGAGCTGTGGGGTTAAGATGGAAAAAGCTCATGTTCTGTTGAAATAGAGGAATTCAGCAAGAAATAAGTATCTACCCAGTAACTACATCGTACCCTTCCTTCCTGGAAAAGTATTCTACAACTGGAGATCCCTCCTCCAGCTCCCTCTTCCCATTTTAATTTTCTATGTCCAGTCGTTCCATGCCTTGCTTGTACCTATAACCAGTACTGCCAGAAAGTAAGGTAGTAGCCATTTGTTTTTTATTTTAAAAATAATTATCCCCTGCAGTGCCTTTTGATGGCATACCAGAAAATACAAAATGAGAAGGAAAAAACACAGCAGAGGAAGGACAGTGACAAAATGTGGTAACACCTGGGGCACCACTGCAAATCTATTCCTGAGCCTGCATTATCAATTAAAGGATAATGTTTCTCTGGGTGCTTGACCTCACACACAGCAGTGTGTGGAACAGAACCTTCAGCACTGAACCTTTTGCAGTCTTCCTTGTAGCATCCTTTCCTTGTTACTGCTATTTTCTGTGGAGTGGAATTAAGTTTTACCCTGCTGAACAGCACTATCTGTTTATGGCGTCAGAACAGACTCTCTTAATGCATTGCCAGATGCTGCATTTACATGAGTATGGGTAACACAGTCACATAAGGGCAGGGAGAGAAACTGATTCACTCTTGTCCTAATGAAAACAAATTAAATGTATGATCATACAAAAATAGCTGCTCTACCTTCCTTTCCCCCTGTCCCTTAAGTGAAAGTACTGCAGCTGTGTGGAAACATGGCTTCATTGTGTCATTAGCTGTTGCTAGGTGAAAGGTGCAGGCAGCGATCTTTTCCTTAAAGATTAGGTCTAGGCTTTCACCACTAGCAATAGATAGGCATTCTTCCAGAAATCATGCGCCACAGGAATTAACCATCTCCCACTAGTACTATACAGAGACAAAGTCAGAGCTCTAACATTACCAGATCTCTTCTGTTTCAGAAATTCCCATGAGAGTCCAGGGTACTAGGATGGCCTTGTTGGGAAAGATAGTTATCTCCTTTTTTCCAAAGCCTTTGAGTGTCTCGCAAGAGGGTCCTCTGGTCTTTTCCCAGCCCCAGGGCCTGAAGGTTGAGTAGTGCAGTAGCTTTGCTTTCCTTCTCCCAACAAAATTCTTCAGCTCCCTGTGACTGGGCTGGGTTTGCCTGGGTTTAGCAGATTTAGTTTCTGTCCCTAATTTTCGAATGATGCCTTCATTTTTTTCTTTTAACTGGGTGCAACTAGATGCAATTGATTCTGTAGGACAGGACTCTGCAGAGATCAACTTCCTTGTGACCTTGGCAGACTGCGATCAGGTTGTTCAACCTCCTAGTGAAATTTTTCATCCTTTCCCTGACTAGATTCACCAGAGTAATAAACCCTTGCCAGAATCAAGGTGATGACCCTCAGGTAGCTTCCCTTGGTTTGGTTCTCCTGAACTGAAGGTGTAAGGGTGGTATAAGATCACTTACATTGATGAAGTAAATACTGTTCTCTTTGGAAGGAGAAACAGTATTTACTGTTTTTGGAAGTTTTGTTTACTGTCTTTGGAAGTAGAAAGGCCAGATACGTTAGTGTCTATCAGCTAGCAGTGATGATCCCACTAAAGATGCTGCTCTGGCTTTTTCATTTTTTTGGAAGGCCTCTTGACTGATCAGGCAGACTGATCTCTGCTTACCTTCCTGACCATTTTGGATTTCCTTCAAATGCAGAGGAAGGACAAGACAAATATTTCCACAACTGTTGCTTTCATGTAGCAGGAGGGCTTCAGAGTTGCTGAATTCTTGCTTTAGAGGCTGAACTTTGTGTCCACGCTAACACTGGGCACTCTGGATTGCATCTCAGCATGAAGCTTTCTGCTTAGTTGAGGAGAAAAACCATAGTGTTTGCACAGGCTGTGTGAGCAAAGTGTGTTCCTTGTAACTCTGAGCGTGGATACTCCACACATTCATACTGCTCACTAAATGCAAATGTACCTGAACTGTTCAAGTGAAGTATGCTATCCTCCGTTAATGAAAATTATGTGAGGACTCAGGAGTTTGTACTTACTGTAGACCATAAGCTAGAAAGTAAGACTTCTAAAGGCAATCTGAGAAAGAAGGCCTAATGCAGAATATTTGGTACTTGAAGAAATCTGTGACAGTTTTCTTCCATAGAAACATTCAGAGTAATATTGATTTTAGTTTGTTTCTGTTTAAATAGAGGGAATTAAATACTTGTCTGTGTATTTCATAGTCTATTTCACTTGATCTGTTTAACTTACAAAGGAAAAATCAAAATACTGGATTTAGTATCTCTTAACTACTAATTGTTGCTATTTTCTTGCAGATATCAGGGGTATTTTGGAGGGCTTACCTCTGTTTTTTGTTGTAGTGCTGCTGTCAGACGAAGGTTGTTACAGGAAAGGATTAATTTTATGGACAATGACTGAACTGGTACAACGTTAGGATGTGCTTGTCTGTGTCCAGTGGCAGATTCCCAGGGAATAATATAAGAGCAGGGGTATCAGATAGTGATACTTGCCCAGTAAATTCCCTCTGTCTTGCAGCTCTTTGCTTTGCACATTGAGAGCTTTGAGAAATTTTCTGTGAATGAGATTTAAACTGAAGTTGCTCAATGCAAAACATTAATCAATTGCTTGTGAATGCCAGAAACAGGTTTAAAGAGTGTTGTTGTCAAAATACATATTAAATAAAACCGGTGTCATCCTCATAACCGGTAGCTGTGAGGCTAAGAATGCTTCAGTGTGTAGTAGAAGGTGAGGAAAAGAAAGTGGCATTCAACGGTACTCTGTTAAATAACAACAATAGATGGCACTCTTACTTTGTTTTTCCTCAGTGCATTACTTTTTCAGGAACATTGTATTACTTGAAGCAGTGTTCATAAAACAGGTTTTGAGATACACTCAGGTGAAGGAAGTTTTGTGCTATAGATTCTCATCCTAGTAAAAAGCCCAGCATACCTTTTAAGTTTCTGGAACAGTACCTATGCTTCCTGCAGGCAGTGATAATTGCCCTTTTTGTCCCTACTGCTAAATGTATTCTGTGAGTACAAAGACCCTGCAGGTTTCTGTAGGACCCTGCTTGTTGTTAGGGGAAGGATCCAGGCTGAGATCTCCTTCCTTGAAGGTTAGGAAAGCAGGAAAATTTCACCAGTAAGACTGAAAGAATTGCATTGTGCATCTCTGTGGAAACACTGAGAACTGTACTGTTTTTTCTGTGTAAGTGTCTGCCGTAAGCCAACAGCTACTTCAGCTATGTCTGTGCATGAGAAGCAGCATGTGCTTTGGTTCAGTTACGCTGTGTCCTACAGCTGTTTTCTGCTACTAGTAAGCAAGAGAAGTCAGCTTTTGGACTGTGATAGAGCTGGTGAACAAGAGGGCAGCAGCCAAAGTGACTCTGAGCTTCAGCTACACCATACACATAAAGCCTGAGTACCCACTGTGTTGAGCTCCTAGTGCCCTGTGAAATGTTTTTACTGAGCAGAATTTCTTTCTGGTGTACTTAGTCACTGCTGCCCTCTAAGCACATTTATTACTCTTATTTAAGGCTAATTTGAGATTTATGGGGAAAAATAAATTATCTCAGGATCCTGATTACTTGGAGATTCTGCCATGCTCCCTGGTGCAACTTAAAATGTGGACCATAGTGACTGTTCTCTGTGTCTGTATTGAGGCTGGCTCTGGACCCTCACCTAGCTGCATAGAAGACTAGAACCTCCATGCAATGATGTGATGGCAGTAGAATCCTGGAATAAAATTTAGTTTCACAAAGAAGGGAAGATCCGACTTTCTTTCCAAGAAGATAAGTAGTTAGAAGGTAAGTAGTTAATCTTTTCCTTAGTTTCTTAATTTTGAATATGTAGTGCTCAAATGTTTTGCTGAAGTAGTATTTGGCCATCTGCTAGGTGAAAGCAGATTATTATGGGCAGATGTTGTTGGGCCTGCACTCACAAGGATCCAAGCTCCTTGTAGTCTCTAGACATTCATGATGATGATGTAGGGAGAAGCTGCCCTAAAAACGAAAGGAGTAATTTCCACATTTTGAAGAATGAAGGTTTTGGTAGAGAGTGGGTTATCATGCTGTGTACAGTGGAATAGAAATAGGGGTTTAGTGTGAGGAGGGACATGTGCCTCTCCAGCTTGTTGCCATGACTTTGAAGATAACGGAAAGCGCAGTATGAAACCAATCCTGTTGAATACATCTATATATTATTAGTAGGGTTAGCACTGAAATGCAACACGACCTTTCTGTATGCCCATTTCCCTATGACCCTATGGGAAATATGTTGGTATGCAGAAAGGTTCAGTCTGGGTATGTGCCCGAATGTAGGAAATATGGATTCAGGGAAAGAGAAAATTCCTAAAACTTGAGTGCAAAGTTATTATGTGATGGATGAATTCCAATGAATGCCCATGTTGAAGATGGAGGAAAAAAATAGGGGGCAGAAAAAGCACCTGAAACTTGTATGATATAAACTTTTTTTCCTGTAATAGCTAAATGTTTGTTTTGTAAACTGCAGAACAGAGAGTTTGATTTCCCAATATCAGTCTTCTGGAAAACGCTGCTGTTAATGACTTCCTGTTTGAAGAGTCCTCTGACAGAAACTATGAGAATCTGTGTTAGTTGCAAGCACCAAAGTCACAAAGAAAGTGCTTGGTTATAGATATTAAAAAATAGACATCTTTAGGAGTTCTAATTAACACTTCTGTGGGAAAAAAAAAAGATAAATGGAAAAAACTTGATGGAATGTGTCTGTATGCTGTTCATTGAATAAGGAGGGAAAGAAAGAACAATGGGGTTTTCAGGTCTTCACATTTTTTGGGGAAGCTGTAAAGAATCTGGCAGTGGTGTGTACACAAAAAACCCATAGTAAACTGAGAAAAACAGTAAGATAGACTGCAGTTCCATTACATCAGCTGTAAGCAATCGTAGTGGTAACTTGTATAGCACAATTAGTAGATCCATAGTGTAATGATTAATGGGAGATGCAAAGCTGAAACAATTGTGTTTCTTAAATATATCATGCTCTATCTGAAATTATAGTAACTAAAATGTTTAAAAATGGAGTTAGGGTATTTGCTGCATGTATGACATGAAAATGAAATAATATTTGGTATATAATATTAAAGGAAAACTCGATATCAAAGGAAAAATGTTAGAAATGGGAACTTGAATTGCAGTGTCAGAAAATAAGAACTATTGACTTACTATATTGATTCTTTTAAAAATGTGTATGTGCATGAAAGTCTGTGCACCTGGTGTTCTCTGCTAACAAAAAAGTGTGAGAAAAGTGTTGAATACAGAAAATGCTGTTTTCTTGCAAATGTTTCCTGGAAATAAAAATTATTAATTTAAGTTGTACTAATAAGAAGTTTAACTGTAGATACTGAAGGTGGCAGGAGTCCTGGAAGTCTTGTAGACAATTCAGGTTTATGAGGGTTGTGCACAAGAGCTACTCAGCTTTCTGATTTTACCTTTTCTCCCTCACTGCGCTCTTTAAGTGCACTTTTTAAGCTCAGAGAAAAACCTAGGGAGGAAGAGTCCTGTGTAGGGCGTTCTCTAACTTATGCTTCATACACCTTCTCCAGGCAGGTCAGTAAGTAGTATATGCAACCATCATTCCTAGCTAGTCAGACTGCAGGGGATAATTCTGTTTTCCACAGTTTTCTATGTATTTGAAATTAAAAAGTGGTGGTGCCTCATTTAGTCACCCATCTTCAGATATGTATTTGTACATACTGGAGTATTACTGGTCTAGTGTAATGATGAGCAGAATTAAGGATTTAAAAAATGAAATGTGACTGTTCCCTCACAGTAAAAACTTTTTTTTTTTTTTTTCTTTTTCCAGATGAATGCTTTCAATGCAGGATTGTGGCATCCCCATCTCTGGATATTTTCAAAGCTGGAGTGGGCAAGGATTCGAGCAATCTGGCCTAACCTTGAAGTTAGCCTTGATGGCAGTAGGAGGTTTGACTGGATGGCCTCCATGGGTTGCCTTCTATTGTAAAGTTTTGTATTATTGTAAAGACTCAGTTTCAGTTATTAAAATACCCCTTTTGTAAAGGACAAGATAAGTCAATTCTATTCTGACAAAAACCTTTCAGTATAAGCCATATATAACAACTTATTTTTCTTTATAAACAAATATAAGAATTCTTCTCCTTAAAAGATGATTAATTTTTTTGAATGAGGAGATTCCTTTCTGCATACTTATATCTTTTCATTCAACTTGATGATGAACAGTGTTATTTTTGATTAATAAGACTGGTTTTAAAGAAAGCAGCCATATCAATCCCTGTGAGCCTGCCTTTGCTAGTCATGAAATACCCCATTTGCTTTCCCTACCTTTCTTAATTGCCTGCTTGCTTATTCTTTTATATTAGAGGACATTTCTTCTGGTGCAGCAAAAGAGTTTAATTTTTGTTGTGAAAAATTTGGAGATGCAAATAAACCATTTAGAAACTAGAGTGTCTGAGAAGGTGTGGGAATAAAGAAATTGGCTGAGAGACTATGCAGCTTGAGGACCTTCCAGGATCAAGTAGCAGAGGAGGAGGAGCTGGCATAGTGACAACTATAAGCCATCTTCTTTGGCCTCAGCAAAGAGCCTTTAAACAGGTATGTATGCTCAGCTTTGAGAAAATGCAGGTTTTGATAATTCTGTTGCAGTATGTCATGGTAGTTGATGACCATAGGCTCATTTTAGCTGTTAATCAAACAGTGAAGGTGTTAACAAGAGTAACAGCCCAGTGTATATCAGTTCATCAAAGCACTAGTAAAGTTGGAGTTTGTTCTCCAACTCAACTTCAAAGTTATTGTAGTGGGTCTGGCTAAGCTGGTTTTCCCCATAGCAGCCCTCATGGTGCAGTGTTTTGTGCTGGGAGCTAGAAGGGTGTTGATAACACACCCGTGTTGTGACTACTGCTGAGCAGTGCTCGCACAGCACCAAGGCTCTTCCCAGCGTTCTCCCCACCAGTGGGATGTGGTGGGCAAGATCCTGGGAGGCGACACAACCAGGACAGCTGACCCGAATTGACCAAAGGGATATTCCATACCATATTACGTCAGCTCAGCTATAAAGCTAGGGAAAAGGGGGAGGGCATTCCATTGTCCTCCAGAGCAACTGCTACATGTCTTGGAGCCCTGCTTCCTAGGAAGGGGGCAGACATCACCTACTGATGGGAAATAGAAAATAAATCTTTGTTTTCCTTTGCTTCTGCACATGGATTTGCTTGGCTTTGCTTCTGTTATTATTAAATTGCTTTTGTTTTACCCACAAAGGGTTTTTATTTTCCATCTTATTTTCCTCCCCATTTTTGCTCTGCTGAGGAGGGAGAGGAAAAGAGGTGGGGGGTGATAGAGCGGCTTGGTGGGCACCTGGCCCTCAGCTAAGGTTAACCCACCACAGTTATCTAGAGTCCTAGACCTAGGTCAAGACAACCTAGTCCTTCAGAGTCTAGGCTGATTGCTGAGGATTCCTGGCATCCTTTTAGAAACCATGAGATAGCATCATGGCCTGTGAGCTGAACATGATAGTAGTTTGCAGCACACAAAGTTGTTTCACTAGCATGTAAAAATACTGGGGTTTTCTCATTTTGTGGGTGTTAATTCAAGATCCCTCCAAGGGCTAACATTCCCAGGTTTAACCTGAGGATCAATCTGAGCAAGCTGAATTAGCATTTGCATCTGAGATCAGTGACAGACAAAGGGGAGTTCCGGGGTTGAAGTTTCTATGATTCATAAACAAAAAAATTGCTCTGTGAATTTATCATGAGTGGAAGCCTTGCTGGAGTTCTAACTGTTTGTACTTATTATTGATAGCATGGTTTGAAGTCATTGTGGTTTATGGTACATGGAATTAATGACAAAAGTGACTCTTAAACTTGGATAAAAAGACCAAGAATCAGTACAATTTATATGTGATATGGATTAACCGTTTAGAAAGACAAGAGTGCTCCACAGAGAAATGTGCTGCTTGAACAGTGGAAGTAGGTGACTTGCAAGATTCCCAAACTCTTAGATGCTTTTAATTGACTAAAATTTTATAAACAGATAAGTTAGCCATGCTAAAATGATCCTATTATGTGCTAGTGGCACACTTTATCAACATCAAATAGGTTTTAGTCATTACAAACAGTATCTTGGACTTTTATGGTCTTCTACATACAGAAATGTATTCAGCAGTCAGATGAAGGCTGCAGTTTCCTTCATCTGGAGGGTTCATGGGGAACCAAGAAGTTGTAGCTGACTGGGATACTTCTGGATGCTCCTCCAGCATGATTTCTTATTTGATACCATCTTGGACTTGGCAGTTTGTTTGAAGCACTATGTTTCATGGGTTTCGCAGAATGAATGAGGGCACAATGTGTAAACTGACACAAACTGCTGTGTGTACAAGAATTACTCATCTTGCTGTTGTAGAAGAGACAGTTAAAAATAGATGTCAAAATAGAAATCAGTTAAAGTATTTTAATCTTTTAATGTCATTTCAAACTTAAAATACCTCTATTTAAACTGAGAGAAATGATTTTATAGATACATGATGCTTGGAAAATATAGAAAATTAATTGTATTTTGAGTTGCTTATTACTTAACTAGTTAAGAATGATTAATTAAATTCAGACTAGTTAAGGAAATTTAGGATGTTCCTGCATTTTCTCATCCAAGGACAAGTGTTTCATATGAAGAAATACATATCTTCAGATATCTTCAGATAAGAAAACATCTTTTTAAAAATACAAATTCTGTAATTCAGGGTTCATACATTTCTTTTTTGCTTCTGAAATACTCTCCTATGAAGAAAGGCTGAGAGAGCTGAGGTTGTTCAACCTGGAGAAGAGAAGAGAAGGGAAGAGAAGAGAAGAGAAGAGAAGAGAAGAGNGAGGTTGGTTGGCGTAGAGAAGAGAAGAGAAGGGAAGAGAAGAGAAGAGGAGAGGAGAGGAGAGGAGAGGAGAGGAGAAGGCAAGGCTCTGAGGAGAACTTACTGCAGCCCTTCAATATATAAAGGGGGCTTATAAGAAAAACAGAGAGACTTTTTATAAAGTCCTGTAGTGATAAGACAAGGGGCAACAGTTTTAAACTGAAAGAGGATAGATGTAGATTGGATACAAGGAAAAACAACTTCTGCGATGAGGGTGGTGCAACACTGGAACAGGTTGGCCAGAGGAGTTGTGGATGCCTCATCATTGGAAGTTTTCAAAGTCAGGTTGGGTGAAGCTTTGAGCAACCTGGTCTAGGGAAAGATGTCCCTGTCTGTGGCAGGTGGGTTGCACTAGATGATCTTCAGAGGCCCCTTATGACCCAAACTTTTCTATGATTCTGTGAGCAAAGAATATGGTATTGCTAATATTGCTCAGAATTGCTCCGAGAGGTGCATTTTCTAATATCTGAGCCTTCCTACCAAACCTCTCAGCTGAGCCTTTCCAAGTGTCTTGACACATTAAACATTTAATGAAAATACTGTTAGTCACAAAACTGCCACAGAAGTTGGATGGAAACCTTTACAAACCCTTAAAAGTTTCAGAATTTTCCACAAACTTTTGCTCACAACTTGTTAATGATATGAATGTAGACTGGAGCAGACTTTTGTAATAGAGAGCACATTAACTGGGAGATGACTGTCTGGCAAGGCTTAAGCAACGCCTTTACTGAAGTCAAATGTTGCCACTGAAAACCAGTAACAAAAGCTGTTTTGAGATTACGCTTAAGAATTACATTTTTAAAGTCTATTATGAGGATCATTTATATATATATAAAATTATAATATTAAATCAGAAGAAATAGCTTAGAAAGCAAACCTATAAAAGTTGTTCAGATAATTTTATGCCATCAAGATGAAGTCAGTATTATTGTCAGTTCAGGAAAAGTTACAATTTACTGCGTATTTTGTAGTGTTACCCAGTGTTACACAAAGGACCACGGTACAATCCAAACATGTCATTGTCTCACTGACAATGATGGATTATAATTACTAATATTTCATCCTGAATAAACCCACATATTCTCTTCTTTCCTTGGAATGAGAAGAGAGGGTAGTTCTGAATTTTCTTGGTGGGGAGAAAGCACTTACTAAGCAATTTCCGCCAGTTTGCTGGTAAAGCAAGCTCAGTGCTATAAAATTAAAACCAGAAAGCTATGAAAAAAAAGTACAGGAAAGAGATTAGGACAGTGTAAAGCGCTAGCAGCTATCCAAGTGTTTAGTGTTTCTGTTATTCATTATCGCCCCAATTTCAGTGGTTGCAGCATAGCGGGTGATATGAAGGCACAAAGCATTAACAAGTGATTGGATTTTTTTCTTTGATAATTTTAACGGGGTGCTGAGGTGTTGTTGCTGTTTAAGGTAACAGCTTATCAAATGAAATGCAGTGTAGTGAGCAGTTCAGTCTTGCAGAGGGGACATGAATTAATGTTAGCCATTAAAGTTTTTATGTATTCTGGCAGTAGATAGGAATGTACCACTGCAAAAGATATTCAGAACAAAAGGAGGCACTAACATTTGTGGGGCAAGGTGAAAGAGGAGGTGGCAAAAGCCCAGAGTGCGGCATGGAGCAGGTGAAGAGAAGGAAGCAAAGAGAAAGCATTCTGAAAGGACTAGGACAAAGGGCCTGAAGCATCAATGGACTAAAACTAGCTATCCCATGGGTGATTTTCAAGTGTATTCAGTCCTCCAGAGTTGATGAGTACCAAAGAGAAGAAAGGGTGGAAGCAGAAAGAAACTGTGTAGTAAGGACTGGCGTAGCCAGCAGGTCAAGAGAGGTGATTCTCCCCCTTTACTCTGCTCTTGTGAGACCCCACCTTGAATACTGCGTCCAGTTCTGGTGTCCCCACCAGAAGAGAGACATAGATCTGTTGGAGTGTGTTCAGAAGAGGGCCACAAAGATGATCCAAGGGCTGGAGCACCTTTGCTACGAGGACAGGCTGCAGGAGCTGGGGTTGTTCAGTCTTGAAAAGAGAAGACTTCGGGGGGACCTAATAGCTGCCTTCCAATACCTGAAGAGAACCTACAGGAAGGATGGGGAGGGACTTTTTACAAGAGCGTCCACTGATAGGACAAGGGATAATGGGTTTAAGTTGAAGGAGAATAGATTTAGATTAGATCTTAGGAAGAAATTCTTCAGTACGAGGGTGGCAAGACTTTGGAATAAATTGCCCAGAGATGTTGTGGCTGCCCCCTCCCTGGAGGTGTTCAAGGCCAGGTTGGACAGAGCCTTGAGTAGCCTGATCTAGTTGAGAGGCGTCCCTGCCCATGACAGGGAGGTTGGATTAAATGATCTCTAAGGTCCCTTCCAACCTAGGCCATTCTATGATTCTTTGATTCTATGACTGTGGTCTCAACCAGGATGACACCCATACTGTTGTGTTACAAATTTTTTTCTTTGTCAATGTGAAAATTTCTGCACTTTTGCAAACTTTCCTTCTGCATCATTTACTTTTCCATGGTCAAACATTGAGGATTGACTATGGCTGTCTGCCAGATGCCCACCCAGCCACTCTCATTGCCCCTCCTAAACAGGACAAGGGGAGAAAATAAGATAGAAAACCTGATGGGTCAGAATACAGACAGGAAGATCACTTGCCAGTTACCATCAAGGGCAAAACAGGAAAATTTATTTAAATTAATTGCCAATTTAAAATAGAGTTGGATTATGAGAAGCAAAGAAGAAAACTAAAACACCTCCCCCTGAGGCTCAACTTCACTCCTTCGTTCCTGACTGCTCTATATCTTCATTCCCACACACCAAGTGATGCAAGGGGATGGGGAATAGGGGCTGTGGTCGTTTTATAATGCTTCATCTCTGCCATTCCTTCCTCCACTTTTCCCTTGACTCCAGCATGGGTCCTTCGATGGGTTTTAGTCCTTCAGGATAAACCCGCTCCTGCATGGCCTCTTCACAGCCTGCATTTCATTTGTAACACACCCATCTGCTCTGGCATGGTGTACACCACAGGCTGCAGTGTGGATATCTGCTCCAAAGTGGTTCACCATAGGCTTGCAGGGTAACAGCCTGCTTCCCTGTGGTCTTCTCTGTGGCTTGTAGGGGAATCTCTGTTCCACTGTGCAGAGCACCTCCTCCCCTCCCCAGCTTCTTCTCTCACCCTGATGTCTGCAGGTATGTTTCTCACACCTTTTTCTTTACTCTGTTGCACAGTGGGTTTTGCCCTGTCTTAATTATGTTCTCTCAGAGGGTGCCACCTTCTTGGCTGCTTGGCTCAGCCATACCCTACCATGGGCCTGTTGGAGCTGTCTGGAAGCAGCTTTGTCCAGCACAGGATAGCCCCATCCTCTCCTCACAAAGACCACCCTTGAGGCCCTCCGCTGTCCAACACCTTGCCACATAAACCCAGTACAAGCATCATGACATCTCTAACCACTTGCTTCAACAAATGTCGTATATACTCTCATGATGTGCTAGGTAATGCCTGTTTGAAAACTATTTGTGTTTATAGGCTTCCCTATGGCCTAGATCTGAAGAATACTGCAGTATTTTCTTGTTATTTTTTCCAACTGGGGACAAAAGTAATTGATGGAGTCATAGTGCTTGTCTGCATGTGGTTGATGGGGCAAATCTGGGTAATACAATCTTGCCCAGACAGTAAAGGATCGCATGGCCAATTCAGCCGTGCGCTTTTCGTACATCACAATGTGATGGAGCATTCCTTTGGTAGACTTTCCACAGGCAGAGATGGCTGTGGGATTTGCAAGTGCTGATGTTTCAACCACTTCATGAATAATTGGAGGCTATTTTGCCCTTCATTAGCAATGTAAAGATGCAAAGGGAAGATTTCGCTGTGGCTGGACTGCAGTTTTGGCAAGAGCTGTGCTCCCAGCCTGCAGCAACTGCGTGCAGCACTTGTAATGCATGGGAGGATCTCAGAATCTGAAGTGCTATTTGCAGATTTATAGTGATATTGGTGATAACTCTGCCTGTGATTAAAAAAAAAAAATCTACTAACTGATAGCTATTGAAGTGTCGCTTTAGGAAAAGAAATTACTTCTCTTGTAAATCCATGCTGTTTTTTGAAGGCAATACTGTGATGTGTATTTTCCAGTTCAGTTGCTTTTGGTGTTCTCCTCTGGCCTTTGAAGAGTCTGAATCCATGTAAGGACTGGTATTGTGGTAAGTAAGTATGACATTAGAAATTCCCTATTTTAGGGAAATGTAGATACCTCTTTCATAATTGCTGTAGTCTCCGCTGAAGGATAATTTATGGGTGTAATCTCACATGGGTGAAAACTACATCAATGGCAGTTGAAACTGCATAACCTTTGCCTTCATATAGGACAGTGAGAGGAAAGGTTGCTCGCTCTGATCTTTTACGTATTATAGCATGTGTGGGAATCTGCATGGCACCCTCTTGATAATATGGCCTGGGTAGCAACAGCTGATACAACAGGAATACAAGAGAGTGAACAGAGTACCCCAAACTATTCTGAAGAGTGTTTGCCCATAGGCTGACAGTGCTAGGAAGAAAATAACAATGACTGAGTTTGCTTTAGATGACCTTCTTCTCAATTAAATAATAATGAAGAAATTACCAAGATACTTCTGAAAAGAGAAGTCAGCTTGAAAAGTAAACAAAAGCTTGAAAATCTGTAATTGAGAGTAGAGATCTTGGAGTGAATGTGACAGAACAACAGCTTGGTCAGATGCCATGAGCATCCAGCTACTGGAGTGACAGTACAGGGGCAACATAGAGACCCACACCTCAGGCATGTCTATGTGAACTCATGGCAACCTTTTTCATCAGTGTATGGCATGGCAGATTGTAAGGACATACATAAAACTAGAGAACCTGTACCTCTATCAGCAGCTATGGGTGAATGTGGGGAACTTGTCCAACTTGTACTCACTTTGGTACATGCTCTGGACAAAGGAGGGAATGCATGTGTCATTCAAACAGGAACTCCAGAGGAGTGGTGAATGGGTGCCAAGGAGGAAAATACACCTGCAAAGGTCACTGTGTGTAAGAACGTGGTGGGTAGCAGGGAGAGACAGGTCTGCTTTTAAAAGCAGAAGTGAAATCAATCCACAAAGAGTTCACATTTCAATGGTAAAAAGAGGAGAAGGAAAATAAATGATGAATATGAGCTAGATCGGCGAAGAGGACAGCAGCCTGGTACACAGCTAACAACGGAAGAAAAGGGGAGAGTAGAGAAACTGGGCAAACATATCACTTGGCTGACACAAGGTGCAGTGCTGGAACATGTTGGATCAGAGAGAGAGGAAAAGCTGTGCAGCACTTCAGATGATTGCCAGCCAAAAAAGTACTACATAATTGGAAAGTGAACTACAGTTAAGGTGAGCTTTTGTGAAAACCCGGATTGGCAAAAAAACTCCAAAACTTTGTGGCAAAGGTGAGTGGAACTTGTCCTTGCAAACATAAGAAACCTTAATGAAGGAGAGCTATGTGCTGCTAAAAGAAGCTGCTTCCACTTCAGATGAGCAGGATTGTAAAATTTGTAGGGGAAGAAAGCAATGAAGGTGAGCAGATTTCTTTGAGTAGTGTCTAGCTGGTTTTGAGGAGGCTCAGCAAGCTGGGACAGTGAAGGTGAGGTGAAGGCCCACCAGTGCTCTGCCTTTAGGAAGTTAGAAGCCATTCGCAGGAGAAGAGCTCACATGCAGGTACTGAGATAAAGTATCTGCCTCTGCCTTTCTTGCCTTTTTTCTTTCAACAGTCTGGATTTTAGCAGCAGGGAAAAAGAGAAGTTGCGTTAATGAATAAGAGCAAAATGTCATTCTTACTGGAACTAATCACAGCTGCTTGAATGAACAAGCATCTGCTAAAGGAGATTTTCTCAACCCCTTTATTTCAGGAAAGAGGTGTGTGACAGCACTCTGAGTATTCTCACCTGTGCTTGGCTCTTCATGTCAATGATGTGTGCATTTATGTCTTCTCAGAAGAGAAATCTCCCCTGACCTGAATATTCTTGTCCCATTGTTTGCCAAAGATTAAGTGTAAATGCTGGAAATGCCTCCCTGCAACAGCAATTCACTATGTAAAAACCTCTTCTTCTGTAGCTCCCTATTTCCCTAGCAGGGAGGGCGATGGAGGGCAGTTGCCTCTTTGAGAACAGGAACCTCCCAGCACAGTGCCCGTGTTCTAAACAAGATAAACTTGTAGCATTAGCACATGAATGGCTGAGGCAAACTACAGCCTACTACAGATTAAATGTGAGATTATTTTTTTCTTAGAGCTGCTCCAAATACATTTATTATCACTTTTGGACATAGTGTTAAAAAAAGCCATGGAATTAATTAAAGATAATTCTTTTAAGTTCAACATTGACTGCCCGTGTCATGAGAGTCACGGTAGGGTGGCTGCTAGAAGAGAAAGACACCATTCAGTGACATATATTTATTTACCTGGTAGGACAGGTATAGCAAGCGGATAGCAATTCCTGCTCTGTGTGCACACCAGTCCCCCTCCCCCCAACATACACATGTACACAGAAATCAGAGCTTCAGCCCCACCAGTCCAGTTTAGACCAGTTATGTACCTATGGGGAAGCAAGGCACTCGCTCTGACTGGTTATGTGCTGCTTCCATGACAGACAGCTCAACTATGCGTGGGAGTTCCTTTCCTTGCACTTTCGCTTCTGTAGATGTTAGACATCTGTGTATGGTGACTCACTTTCAGGAGGCTATTGCCCTAATTATTTATTGCTTTCTAATGGCTCAGCTAGTCTTGTAGCCCCAGACCAGCTCTTGACCTGTACAGTTTATGTCATCCTCCAGACTCTGTTCATTTCAGAAAAATGGGTACATTTGTTATCCAGGTCCCAGCAGTTTAATCTGATCACCTTGCATTGAGCAGATATAGTCAAGTCTCATGTTTCCAACCAGTGTTTCAAGTGCTTCTAGTCAATAGCCAGCCAGTTTGTGTGTAACCAGCAGCAGTCCATTGCACAGGTTATCCCTGTGTTTCTGCTGGGTACACTGACAGCTGAAAAGGTTTAAACTAATTCTCTGCAAAGCCTCCAGGGAGTTCCACTGGAACTTCTTGTCTGCTTGGCCTGTGGCTTATTTAACATTGCTGGTGATCAGGTGAAAATACCTGTTCAATAACAGTTTAGAATTGAGCAGTGTGATTGATGTAAAAGCTGACAAATCAGTGTCTTGGAAGTTCAGCTATGTAATAGCAAGTCTGCTGAGCTGTCTACATGCAAAGCTTAGGAAACAGTGCCTGAATTTCAATAACCTTCCTCGCCTTGTTAAGCTTTCTTGACATGAGAGGGAGGGGCATGATCTGTAGATGTTTCCAATATTGTGTTTCTATGCAGTCATTGCTAGGACAATGCAAGACTGGTGCCTTACGCTCTGAAGTGTGGTATCTTGTGTCCTCACTACAGAGGCGGCACTCTGCATGGGCTCCCCAAAGAGCAACTTTTCTTACATATACCAACTTTGCCTGTTACTGCAATGCACATAACTCCAGCTGTGGACATATGTAGAAGTCACACCTAAAAAGAGTCTGTGTTGCTCACTAAACTGCTGATGTAGGCACCCATTGAATGCTTCAGAGAGCAATTAACACCTTGTTTCAACCACAGAATCATGCCCCATTCAATTTCTTCTAGTCCCCAAGAGCTTTATAGGTAGAGTTTTACAAAAGAACTGTCTTCTTTCTCTAATAATGTTGGAGATACCTTTGTGAGAAGAAACAAATCCTTTTGCTTTAAAAGACTTGCCACTGTTATTGTGTAGTTACACATTTTCCTGGCAGGCAGAAAGGATGTCTTTGTGTTTTTAGCGTTACCAACCACAGGAACAGTTTCTTGTTCCTAAAGGAAGGAGATGAGGTGAAGAAGGATCAGGGGATGCCTAGCATTTCCAAATCTGCACCTGGTGGCTCTGACAGGAGTTCATAGAACACTATACTTGACTATTCAGGCAGAGAAAGTCTTTGAAATCTAGGCTTGAGGATTTTATCTTTAAGTTGCACCTTGAAAAAGGTGCCCAACTGTTTTTGTGCTGCCTGCTTCAACTAACCAGAAGATAAAGGAAGGCTGAGCATACTATTGCAAAGGGAGAACAAGCTGTCAAAAGCACATGTATAATTCTGAAGGATGCTGAAATGTACTTTGGCCACATGATTTGTCCATAAGGCCACTACAGTATAATGACATTAAGTGTAACGGGACTACATGGATGAATATGGTAAGTGGTTTCTGAAGTGTCATGGGCTGTTCTTTGTCTCATTGAGCCCTTTTAAATCTCTGCAGAAAGAAAATGCAGCTTCTCCTTGTTGCTGCGGTTTTATAAAAATACACATAAATGTTTTCCTGTTTCTTTCATGGGCATCTTGTGCGTAATCTGCCCTAGCAGAAAAAGCTAGATATGCACTGTTCTTGTGCTGCTCTGATGATGTTGCTCATGTGGTAGCAATTTCAGAGTAGAAATGTGACACTATATCCGTCCTTTACAGGAGTAAGAACGTGCAACTAAGCGATATATAGTACAGCTGCTGAACTGCAGAGTAGGTTGATGACAACTTGAAAGTACAGACACTCTGACAATTTTGTTTTATGAAGTCCCTTATGCAGCACATCAACTCCTGTGCATAATTTGGAAAACTGAATATGATGCAACCATTGCTTCTGGTGAGACTGACAGCTGAGGTGGGCTGTCCTCAATGGTACCCAAGTGTACTGTGCCATGAAGAAAAGCTATTGTTCTTTTTGTTTCCAACTGTTTGTGGAATAAAGGCAGACTTTTTTGGGCCATAAATACAGAGCCTTGAAAGACCCTTTCTTCAGAGAACTGCAGCATATATGTATTAAATAGAAAATTAAAAAAATCTAAAACCATTCTGCTTTCAGTAACCTGAGCTGATAATGTTAGTATTGAGAGGTTAATGCTGTGATGTCAATATTGCTGATAAATTGAAATGTTTTATAAATGAGTTGGTTTTTTTTTTTCAAAGATGTACTTACAATCACGTCTTTTCAATATATAATGAACAGTGTGAATTTATACATCTTGTCAGGAGATAGACTTTCTATACATTTCTGTTCTGAGCAGTAATGGAGTCTGACAAAGTTATAAAACAAGGCTTTATTGAGGCAGTAGGAAAGGTGAGCAATGATGTGCTCATATGGCAACTCACCCAATCCCCAACAGCAAACACAGGATGAGAAGTGATGCCATGGCTTTGGTGGACTTCAAGAGACAATCATGCAAATGCCTTTTGAGTGTGGGTAGGAATCGCACCACTCCTTGGCTCTACCAGTGGTGATGTGAGAGAATCCTACCGTACATGAATCATGTGGATGGCATCCTCTGCCTATGCTGCTGATGCTGGCCAAGGGCAGGGTGTTGGCCGTCTGTCTGTGAGGCTGATACTGGTCAAGAGGTGGGGTGTCAGAAGATAGACTTTCTATACATTACAAGAGAAAGAGTACAAGCTCTCAAGTTGTTGAAAGTACTTAAGCTAACAATGCATGAGAAACAGTTTATAACAAAAGTTAAAATAGAGGTACAACCGGATAAATTGTTCATTAGTAACAGGAGAATTTTGGGTTGCTTTTCCATACTTGTACATTTTTTTCTTCTTTTCTCTCTAGCCTCCAAGTACAGCAATACTTTCATCCTGCTCCTACCCAGGCCAGTCCTGGCCGAAGCCTTCTATTTTGAAGGTATAGAAGGAGACCGTCAACCTTAAGTAATATTGTGTGGACTAATGTTGCAGCTCAAGATGGAGGTGTGTAACACAGCTGAAAGTGCCTGCATTTTAGTATGTTATCTATCTGAGACCTGCTGGTCCTCTGTTCACCCAGCATTAGAGAAAACACAGACCTTCCTGGTGGGTCAGCATTTTTCTGTCATGGCTCTCCCTAGACAGCACCGTATGAAGGGCAGCAGGGCTGTTGCCAGACCTCATCAAGTCTACCAGTCCCAGAGGTATTTTGATGTGCAGTATTCCTCAACCCTTTCCTTGCCAAATGTCTCAACTTTATCCTCCTTGCAGTACCTGTTATGTCAGATATGTATTATCTGATAGCAGCTGGAGAACAACCTTTAGAGGTAGCAGATCAGAGAGAGGATGCAGTACATCGACAATCAGTCTTTTCAAAGGCTGGAAGAGGAGCCATAGAAAATCCAGATAAAGCAATAGAACAAGGGAGATTTTGATGGAAAAAACAGCAAATCATAAAACGATACTGAAATATCATTCTGAAATTAATTGCAACTCTTGCATCTTCCAGTTAAAAAGTTGTAACCATTCTAGTTCTATGTCTGTCACTGACTGAGTCAACTGTGTTGCTCCAATTTGATACGCATCTATCTCTCCACATACTTGGTGATTTATGTGGAAAAAAATCCCAAACCGTTTTCTGTCATAGTTTCAGCATAGAAATGTGACTTTTAAATGTTCTTTCAGTGATCCGAGGAACTTGTTATGCCATACTTGTCATAAGTAGTCATGTTTACTGACTATACGTAGGAAAAATATATGCTGTGTAGAGCAAACACTTTAAAAATCAATACTTCTCTTTTTCCAGTCTTTCACCAACCCACCAACATGCATTAAATGCTATAGACTATTTCATGTTTGTGGAAGGTCATCCAGTACATAATTGGAAAAGATGCCTGAAACTAATGACATAAAGGACAGTTAAATAACTGGATTGTTTAAAAAACTGTTTCGACCAACTTGCTTTTGATTGCAATCCTGATAGTTTTTGAGGTGCAAATGAGTTCTGAAAGTAAGTTAATAACTTTTCAAAGAAGCAGTAAAATAGCATACAATATTTTTAGGATTTTTTTTTTTTCTTTTTAAATCAAGAAAGACTTTCAGGGGATCTAATACAGCTGAGGCAACTGGAATGACTAATCTTATTTCTTTTGCTTGTAATGGGAACAGAAGAACTGTTTTTCTCAGCCTCCTGAGGTTTTATCTTTGCATGGATATTTCAGGTTGATAAGATAGACAACAAATCTACTGTATAGCAGCTACAGTATTGTAGACTACATTCATTTATTTGAACTCTGCAAGTCTAAAAGTTTCTCATCTGAGCCTAGTGAGTAGCTAAGCTTAGCCTTTTCACGTGTTCGAGAGCAAAAAATAGGCATCTCCAAAAGGCACTTCATCTCACCTGCTTTTATAGACCTACTTTAGGATGAAATGCAGAGAGATTTTGTAAAAATAGCTTGAATCCCAAAAAAACCTTTACTGATGGTCTGTGGTCGGTGTTTGGCACAAAAACACTTCTAATATTCGCTGTGGGGGGACCTGTACCGGGCTAGTTTGGAGTAGCTGTACTGTCCCTGAATCCACTGCATACTAGCTTCCATAACTCCAAGTTAAGAAGTTAATTCACTGTCAAACTCTGGTTAAACTGACATTTAGGATAAGCTGAAAGGCATTTAAGGTAAGCAACTTGCCATTACCCCTGCAGAATACTTGCAAAATAAAGATGTGCAATTTTGAGAGGTATTGAAAACTAGAAAAATTGCAATCTCACAGTGATTATTTATAAAACCACGTTTATTTGTTCTAAAATTGCAAGTGAAAAAAAAAAAAAGGTTTCTGTATTCATTCTGCCCTCACTAGACTGAAAATAATGAGGTGTTAATTTGGAGGTGAGAAATGTTTCCAGTTCTGTTTCAGAAAGTATTATTAAAACTTGATGGGAGCTAATGCAAGCACAGGCAGCAAGTATTAATAACCCTGGAGACCTAGCATAATCAAGTCATAATAGCTGCTTCCGAAGGGATGTTTTTCTCTTGTCTTCAGGGTTCAATTTTCTATCATAGGCTGGAGGAGAGAGGAGGCATCATGAGCGATAGAAGGAGCCTCTCAGGCATGACAGTTGTGTCTGCTCCTACCTTCAAGGGTTGGTCCTTCCCCTGTTTCTGGTGGCACATGTCAGATGAATTGATGACAAGTAGTAGGTCTGCAGTAACAAGGAAACACTTTTTCTTTTAGATCGCTGTTTGCTCTAATATAGATATGTGTGCTCAGTGTGACCCTGGCATGGAGCTGAGTGAAGATAATCATGCAAGGGCTGAATTCACATTGCAGATAGAAATGTTAATGGATTTAGTAATCTTGTCCAGTAGCCTGAAAACACTAACTGGTAGAAAAAGCTTTTCTTGTGTATCTTGTATAAGTACAAAAGTAGTCAGACACTTGCAACTTTCTATGTTGTCCTGAGGGTTTGGACCTCCTATTGAGAGATCTGTCACTTTACAAATGTATAAGAGTAGGACAAGAAATTGCTCTATCAAGCTGGATCCAAGACACTTCTTAGGACTTAGGATGAATATTCTTGATGCTTCCTGAGGCTTATGTTCATATTTACATGAGGAGTTGCTATCTCCTGTACAGGAGATAGTCCCCATTTTTGAAGTCTGGATCAGATGTAAATTATAGAGCACCCCCTGAGACCACATATGAGAATGTTTATATAAAATACATATGAAAAAACATCCTGGATTTTACTTAGATGGAAAGTTTTTATATATTTTCACATTGTGAACCTACATAACTCACTGTACTGGAGAAGACTCAGCCTTAGCAGTACCTGTATGAATATAGACCATCCGTCATCCTCTCCGTGTGGACTACCTGTATTCCTGTTTCTTCCCATTTCAGGAATTGCTTAAATTCTGAGAGGTATAAGAGTATGAAAATCAAGAGTGATGTGACAACATACAAAGAACTTCGGTTAGTGGCACAGACCTTTCACTGAGGGCTTTGAGTGGGTTGGTCACTGAACTATGTAGCTTAGAAGAGGATACAGGTAAGGCTAGCCTCATGATACAAAGAAACTCAAACACAGCCCTAAGGGAAATTCTGGGTTGAAAAACAAGCCTTAATGAGATTATGTTGGAGAGAGTGTTGTCCAGGGCCATGCCTATGTGCCCAATGTGTGAGGAAGTGCCTTGTGTTATGTAAAGAGTTTTGTCCATGCAACTGAAACAGCCATAATTTTGCACAAGCTGTGGCTAATCTTAAGTTTTCTCAAGAGCTCCTTCTCTGCTAAGACTAGAGTGGGTTTATTTAGAAGAGAGTGTAGACTCACCTGAGGAATTCAATGATGATGTAGAATAACTTGCAGAAACTGTAACAGAGGACCAAGCTGTGAGCTTGAAATGTAGAGGTTGACACTTTGAGGTACGGTGACCCATTTTTGCCTGTGGGTTGTTGTAATGCCACTTGCAAAACCATGATAATGAACTTGAATTTCAGGAATAAAGTGATTTGATTTGTGTAGTTTCAAAATGAACTTTAAAAGTTCACTCTCTTTTTTTTTTAGGAAATTGCTCTTTCATAATATCCATTCCCAGAGGTGGGAGGTAAGCAGCTCCACTCACATGGTAAATTAACCTCTTTCTAAGAATAATTCCCCTGAGAGATTGGAGGAGGTCCCTTAAAAGGGACAGGAAGAGAGGATATTAATGTGGCAGAGTGGTACCTTATGTAGATTAATCCTGAGTTAACAGCTTTCAGAACTCACCCGTTGGCTATTGCAATCTCCTGCAATACCTGACAGCTTGGGAGCTGGACTCATGCTTCCTAAACCCTTTCTCAGCTGAGACGAAGAGACAATCCATGCCAAAAATAAGTCTGGTAATCGTATTGTCAGTTTCCCTCATGCGTGAGGCACCTTCAGGTGTATCAAAGAAATCTGGGTAAACTGAGATTGTAAGGAAAAGCTGTAGAACCGGTATGACATTCTCCTTTCAACAGCAGACTGAAAAACCCGTAAGAATTGAAGCTCCTTGCTGGGGGCAAGGAGGTATTACACAAGGGGTAGCAGGGGAGTTAATGTGAATGTAGGGCACAGGCACTCAGATAGATGGTTAGACTAGTATTCATAACTGGAAATAGAAGAAAAAAAAAGAAAAAAGTTATCTAATATTTTAATCCCTGGCCAAGTTTCTGTATTGTCCTTACCTAGGCACCTGAGCTCATATCTAGGAGTAGATCTGCCAGCTGGAATTTCTTCATTGTGGCTTCTGCTTTTCACTTAGCGGCTTGAAACACACTTGAGGATGTTAACTTACCTCTCAGATCTAACTTAAAGTTGAGATGGTTTATTTTTAACAGGCTTTGGAGGTTCAGTGCTGCACGTTGGAAGACTTTTTTTTTAAGTAACAATATTGATGTTTGTATTTGCAATTAAGATGCAAAGCACTGAAAAAAATGCATTCCAACCCACTATGAAGTACTGAACAGTCTGATATTTGAACCATAATTGTTTGCTCTAGAAAAGATAAAATCTATCAGTGCCAATGATCAAATTTAAAAAAGGAGTCGCATTCTGTGGCACTATGTTTTTTTGAAGCCGTTTAGGGCGCTGACAAGGAGGATTGTGTGGTGGGAAAGCAATATGGCTTGGAATAAGGTTTTTTCTATTCAAGAAGTTTTGCCTTTTTTTTTTTTTCATTTTTTTTCCCTCTCTAATGAACGACAGATATGAAGTTGAGGCTCATTGGCATTAATCGGTGATGCTTTCTATCTGACAAATGCTTCATTATCACCTCAGTTGTGTTGTGAATCAGCAGGATGTCAGTCATTACTGCGTAGTGTACAAGGAGAGATGCTGTTAAACTGAAATCTCGTAGCAGCTTATTAACAGGAAGGCTGCTCTGCTGTGTACAAGTGAAAGTCTCTGATCAGTGATACCCAGTACTTTAGGAGGAATGTATGTTTTACTTTCAGTGCCATTGGAGACGTTTTAGAAACATCTTAGATTGTGCTAAACAGTATTTACCACAGCCAGAGGAATTATTTGTGTTCTATATCTGTATATATGCCTTATACTTTCAGTTTTGATCTCAGTGGCCTGACACTATGCTTTACCAAAACATCTTTGCCTTTTTGTAATTTCAGCTGCAATGTGCACAAAATAAGTAAATACTATTGCTGAGATACTGAATATGATGCCCAGTCACCCTCTTGGTTAGGTATCTGGAGTTGTGTCTCTGAACCTGTTGCAGAAAATGACAAAATCACTTTGAAACACCTATTTCCTCATTCCCTTTGCAATGCCCCAGGAAGAGGCATTAGTTGTTTTAGCTGTGTAGTTCATATTTATAAGGCTGCTATGCCAATGCAACCCTCTCTAACATCTGGGACTCTTGAGAGTAACGTGATGCTTGGAAGGCTGTAAATGCAGGTGTTACAAGTGCAGCCTGACCAGCAGTTGCATTTTGTTCCCATGCTGTCCCTTCCCTTTGGGAATGGGACTACAGGAGCTGACTGTGATTTATTTTCCCCCAATTTTGGGTTGCTAGTGAAAGCCTTTTGCCCATGGAGTGACCATATGCAACTCTTTGGAGTGTCTGAGTGTTGGCAGAGGTTTATCTCCCTATCTTGTCTGTGAAGGCACGGCTGGACCAGAGTAGGCTTTCTATATGCTTGCATCAGGGTGGTCTGTCTGTGTTGCTCCATGACCAGGTGCAAAGTCCCTGGTGGATGTGTGTATATGTACGTGTAGGAGTGTGATGGAAGGGAGGAAGGTGGTGCTAGTGCTGGATGTTGTGTGCCCTGTGGATGCATGTGTCAATATAGAAATCTCTCACTAATGCCCCTGCCCCTGCATACATCTGGGAAGCAAGTAAACTTCTCCAAGAGCATTCTTCAAGGTGATAATATGCCCAATGGGCAGCACTGCCAGGAATCTTCCCCTGAGGTAGAAAGCCACCTCTGGCTGCAATTATAAATTCTTGGTTGTCAGATTACTTGCAGATAAATGAGTCAATAGGCCTCTAGTTGACTGATAGTTAGTAGTCAAAGGTGTTCTTGCCATTCTTGGTGGCCAGATAAAGAGTCCTTTAGCAGTGTCCTTTCTCCTTGTGGCCTGCTACTGCTGTGTCGCTCTGTGGTGTGGAGAGAGGTAAGGGAATATGGAATTGTGTTGTGACAGGTCTTTGAGAGTGCTCACTGCCTGCACTGCTCATTGATTGCCACTGATACCTTCCCTGCCACTCCTCCTTGTTGTATGTGCTCTGTGTGCAGTTCTGTACAGTGGAAAGCTGTTCCTTCTGAACTAAAATGTAGTTTGGCCTTTGTGGACAGAGGACTGGAGCAAACAACTTACAATATAGGGCGTAGCTGTGTACTCTAAACTGGCCAGATACACAACAGACTCAGCCCTTACCAAACTGACTTACACATCTTTTTTCTTTTCCACCTACAGTGACCACTGTTATTTCATCACTGAGTCTGCATTTCAATGACATGCTCTCTCACTAGAACTGAGCACAGTTTCAACAGTGTGGGTGACAAAGGTCTGTTGGCATGCTGATAATGTAGTTGAGATGCCTCTACTTGCCTGACCTTTCAAAGCTTAATGGATTGTTTCTTGAAAGATTTGTTTAGTAAACATAACCTAGAAGCGGTCTGTGGCACCTAGAAGTGGTCTGTGGAATGTTTCTAACCAGGGACTTGAAAACAGGAGAAGTGGAGAAAGTGTTGGAAAGGTGCAGAAGAATTAGAGACCTTGGTGTAACATAGGAGGCTAAATAGAGATAGTTGTATAGTTGAGCAGCCCATTAAATACAGTGATGCCATTGCTGGTAATAGAATACAGGCTTTGTATTGACTCTGGAAGGCTTCTGGACTATGTCTTACCAACTTTACTTTTTCTGGATTCTTCTACTCTATCTAGAGTTTTTTTTTAGCTTGTTTACCTAAAACAACAGCAGTTTAACAACAAGGTAACTATTATGTAACTTGTTTAGCTTTAGCTAGCATTATGCACTCGTGTAGTGGTATAATAATTTTGATGTGCTTCTGCAAATAACAGGTAAAAACAACAAGCAGTTCTTCTGTGTACAGTGAACTGTCGATGACCCTAGAATAATAATGTAGCAGATTGTAGTATAAGTGAAGGATGATAGCAGACGCCTTGAAAGTACAAGAACAGGAAGATACCGAGGGCTATAAAGAAATCACCAGTGGTCAGTTATTGGTACTTAGTAATGCAACCTTGGGAGCTCAGTGCAACCATTTTTAAGGATAACAGAACAAAATCCAAATACCCAGCGTATGGAAAACGCTATATATGGTACATTTGGAAAAGATCTTGAATTATGGACCATGAGAAAAACAGCAAGGTGTAGTGCATGTTAACATAAAAAGTTAACAGTTTAACAGACTCTGAACTGAGAAGAAAAGAAACTCCACCATCAATATCAATATCAATACCAATATCAATATCCTTCTTTGCTGATTCTCTTCCTCTGCATCATGAGGAGAACTGGTGCAGTAAATAGTTAGTATAACAGCAGAGGCAGTAGGAGTGTGTATGGCAATTTTAATTGTATAGTTTTGAGAATTTTTCAGTGGAATTTTCTTTTGTGTTCTTCTTTGCCTTTCCTATAATGCTTATATCTGAATTAATAAATCATTGATTAGAATGTTAAGATTATAATTAGATGTACTTAATGATGTTAACATACTTAATGAAGTTAATGCTAATCAACAATGTGTCAAGTTGACAAAAGACTTTTTCAAACTACCAGTTTGAAACAATAAGTTCAGATATTATAGAAATCACAGTGTTAATATATTATTTTTGTAAAAGATTTAATTTTACTTAAGCTTAATTAATGGAGTAGTAGAAGCCTGATCCCACTAGGCTGATTTTGTGCTCCTGAAGTAGATGTATGCAGTCTCAGTACATCAGTAACACAGTTCAAGCAACTCAGGCAGCACGTGGAACTCTAGGGGCCTTCTGACAAAAAAAGTAGGCCAGGCAGGAGGTGAGCAAGTGATATGAAAGAGGTATGTGACCTTAGATAAAGGAAAGCAGTATAAGCAATGGGCACTGGGTTGTAGTCGTCCATACTATTAAATTGACACTATGGAGTTCTTAGACACTACAGTATAGCTGCATGCATTCCCCAGCAGTGGAATTGCATCATATCGATGTTTATTTCTAAGGATAATCATAATGAATATAACTTTTGGCACCTGTAACATTAAACGATTTACCTCATGTAGAATTCTATGTCTCCAGGAACTCAAAAGAGGCTTCATTTTTAAATTGCTGCTCGGATTCATACCGCTCAAGGCTGGAGGTTGTTTTTTAGATCTGCTGTTCCTAGCTCTTTCCCAGCCACTGCTGGACACAGAAAGGACAGCACGCCAGCTTATGGGTGTTAAACAGTCTTCCATGTACCTTGTACCTTACAGTTGCAAGACAACTGGGGAGTTGCCCCTTAGCAAGTTTTCTGGAAGCCCATGTTCTGCCAGCAGTTGTCTTTTACAATGCTAAAGTCAAGCATCATTTTTTTTTAACCTTCTTTCTGAACTGTTGCTACTCCTCATTAAGCTAAGTAATTGTGGTCAGCCGGCATGGCATGATAGATGCACTGGTACAAGCCCTTGTGTTGAAATCATGCTCCATGTCACGCTCCTGTTATGAATTCAGAAATGTTTCTCTATTATTTCTGTGGCCAACTTGCATTTCATGAGGAGCTTTTTTCATATGGGTTTCTATTTCTGCTTTAAATGAGATTGTAGGATGCTGTGTGGCTGAGCATGTGCTTATCACACACAGCTGAGAAGACATAATAAGACAAGGACTCAGCTCAGAAAAACAAGACATTTTAATAAAGAGTTAACAGCCAGCACTGACTTCCAGTACAATATATTAAATTTGGATCCTGTTTCTTTCTCTGACTTAGCATGCAGTAGAAAGTTTGATAAGTGAGTACAAGGGCTGCACAATAGACCTTGGAAGAAAACCACAGAATGTTTTGGTCTGGAAGGGACCTTTAAAGGTCAACTAGTCCAACCTCCCTGCAGTGAGCAGGGTTGCTCAGAGCCCCATCCAACCTCACCTGGAATGTTTCCAGGGATGGGGCTTTGTTTTTGAGAACCTTTTGGGCAATAATTACCCTACTAATATCCAAGCTCTGGGGCACTGCCGTCATCCCGACTCAAGTTATGGGCATTGTCTCACCATTCAGGCCAGAGTCTGGGGAACCTTTTGGGCAAATTCTTTACACAGGCACTTTCAGCCATTATATTTCCATAACTGTCTTCTTCACAGAAGCACATTCAAGTCACAGTCTTTTATTACATGGAAATTGGGGTTCTTAATATTCATCTTCAACACACAAACACTTTTTAACCTTTTCTGCTCATTTCTTTCTGCTCATTTTGTCTCGTTCCGCTCATTTTCTACTCACACTCTTTACTACTTTAATCACTTTCATCACTTTGTCTCTTTATCTCTGCTCACTGATGCTTTCTAAGTCTCACAGGCTTTCTGCTCAAGCTGGTCCCACCTTGTCTCTTTCTGCTCACTTTCATTTTCTTGCAACCTTGACACTGGCACAGGATCTCCTTGAGGAGGTTCCCAGTCTCATTTCATCCAGTTTCACAGAATCTTCCTTCAGACCATCCTGCCAACTACGCCAATTTTGTTGTGCTGGTTCAGCCATCATCATCATTCTATGCTGCTGCCATCAGTTGCCTGATCACCATCCTGTTACTGAAAAACCCAAAAGTGTGGCAATGACACCAGCCATGGAGTCATTTATTAATAGACTGGGTCTGTCTGATTCTTCCAATGTTGCTGCCTGCAACTGGAAGGAAAGAGGTAAAAAATAACCTGTGCTCCAGATTCCCTCACCAACTGCTCCAAAGCCCTGAAGTCTCTTTTGATCGCTCTTGGACTATGGGTTGCAGCTTCATCTCTACCCACATGGAAGATCAGTAACAGGTAATAATCCAAGCTCCATACCAAGCTAGGAATTTTCCTAGTGATATTTTAACCCACGCCCCAGAGAGGCAGCAGACTTCCCTACAAGGATGGTCTGTCTGGCATATTGGACCCTCTGTTCCCCTCAGAAGGGAGTTGCCTACAGCTATAACCCTTCTTTTCTTCCTTGAGGTGGTTGTGATATAGGTGGTAGGCCTTTTTCACTGTGGAGACACCTCTGGTGTAGATGGACCATCCTCCATTGACTGGCCTCCCACATCCAGATCCTCATGTTGTACAGAGGAAGCTAAGGGGATGAGATGGGCAAGGAAGGAATTTGCCTGCTGACCTGAGCATGGACTCGCCTACATTCACTGCTTTCATTTAGGCTGCTGCCTTCTGCCTGGCGGAGGCAGGATACAGGGTCCCTTTAATCTTGATTTTTTTATGGTGGGTGCACCTGTTTCTGTTTTGGGGAGGGCAGAGCTTGGTTCCACCAGTCTCTCTCTTACTCAGGCTCCCTGATGCTCCTTAACCTTCCTAATTCCTCTTTCAGCTCTGCCACCAGGCTGAGCAGTTCATCCACCTGTTCACACTGTACGCAGCTGTTGTCACCACTGCTACTAGTGCAAGGCTCTGTCAGTCCCTGCAGCCTGACACCTGGATGACTGTGTTTCCATGGGAGATCTTTCTTGGTTGCCCACATCCATTCTGGTGAGTGCAGAGGACAGAGCTTTCTGCCGAGTGGAGACAACAGATAAGGTCCTTCTGAGTGGCTGATGACCACCAGTTGAACTCACCCCTTGAGCTGGTAGGGTGACTTGCTGTGTGTGCTTCCATGCAAACTGCCATGCCACGCCACGCATGCTGATGCACCACGCTCTGTTTGCCTGCTCCATTCAGAGTGCTCCTGGTCACTGCGCTCCCCAGGCTGATTTTATGGGTGTGGAGATGGCTATTGTAGTTCTGGCAGCACCTAGATCTTGTCAGCATCTCCTGCAAGGTCTGCTGGCTCCTGGAAGGTCTCTCTGCTGCCCTGGTGTTTTCTCCCTCAGGAAATCCTGCTGTGTGTTGAGATCTGCCTCTCTGCTGTGGGCTGGGCTGGGCTGGCTCCAGAGCAGCTCTTCTTGGCGACTGACCTTACCGTACAGCAGCATGTTTAATAGAAAGTGATGATCTAATTCTGAAGCAAGACCTGGATGACTTCATACATGTAGGAAGTTTCTGAACTAGATAAACCAAGCCTGTGTAATTGGCTGATGAATATAAAACAGCATGCTTAAGGCAATTCCGTCTTTTGCAACTATACTATTGAAGATAAGCTTTGCTTTTGTTTGTGGGTGAAGAAATCAATAATTATTTACTGTATCTTCTGGTAAATTATGTGCTTGAATCCAATTCTGTCATTGTCAGCTCTAGTTGTCAGGCTAGACATTCAAGAAACAATGTGCTCTAATACAGTATAGCAATCTTCGTGTTCAGCATCAGTTGAAATGTGATTTGAGATATAGCTGACAAGGAGTCCAGAAGTGTCTTTCTATTATATCTGGAGCCTCCTTTGATCAGCTATGCTTCCTGGAAATCACAGTCTGATCTCCAGACTGATGTCTGGTATAGATGGGAAGATGCTTGATATTTGTTACTGCAGCAGAGAAAGTTAACATCTGCCATGAATAAATCCAGAGCATTTGATGCTTTTTTTTTTGCTGCTGCTGCTTTTGTTTCCTGTTGGCATTATTGGAGATAGCCAATTATAGTGTCAACTGTTCTAATGTTACTTCTATCATCTACTGACTGTTGCATGGCAGCAGCTTGTTGCTGGAAAGAAAGTTGCAAATTCTTCGTGATCAGACTGACAGTGGGAAGGTTGTCACCTTTTTTTGTCTTCCTGTGCTCTTCACTTATCCTGCTGACAGATCAGTGGCATCATGCAATGGTATGAGCTGCATCTTATACCAGAAGCTGCCGTGTGGTGCACTAATTGGCTCTTGGGGGAAGTTGTTCAAGGCAGATATTCCTTGTGGCATTTTCATGGTCACTCTATTCCGGTGCAATCTAAACCATTCCATCATGGTTTAGATTTCAGTTATAGCCCTTCTTTTGAGGTGCATGATACTGCATTCAGCCATGTAAGACCTTACCAACCACTCTTGATTGCATTGTATTGCTGAATTGTCCAGGTCATCATTTACCTCTCTAGCAATTTTTGTGTTATCTGTCAGTTTTTGTGTTTCACTGAGATCACTGATTGAAATATTAAACAGGACTAGTACAAGAAGAGATACTTATGAGATGTTCAGTAAAGGAAAAAATCCCATTCAGTGACAGAATAAACAGAAATTCTTATTTATGTGTATTTTGAGATCTGCCAGCTTTTAATCTTTTAAATCCTGACCACATTCACTTTATGATACTGGAATCATAGAGTCTTAGAATGGTTTGAGTTGGACGGGACCTTAAAGATCATCTAGTTCCAACCCCCCTGCCATAGGCAGGTGTGGTGAACACCTTCCACTAGACCAGGTTTCTCAAAGCCCTGGCCTTGACCACTTTCAGGTATGAGACATCCACAACTTCTCTGGACAACCTGTTCCAGTGCCTCACCACTCTCACAGTAAGTAATTTCTTCCTAACATCTAATCTAAATCTACCCTCTTTCAGTTTAAAATGATTACCCTTTCTATCACTACATGCTTTTGTAAAAACTGTCTTGTCAGCTTTCCTGCAAGCCCCCTTAAGTACTGGAAGGCTGCTAAAAGGTCTCCCTGGAGCTTTCTCCAGGCTAAACAACCCCAACTCTCTCAGCCTGTCCTCATACTGAAGGTGCTCCAGCCTCCTGATCTTCTTTGTGGCCCTCCTCTTGAACAAGTCCATGTCTTTTGTATACTGGCGACCCCAGAGCAGAACTCAATACTCCTTGTGGGGTCAGTCTCATGAGAGTAGAGTAGAGAGGGAGAATCACCTCCCTTGACCTGCTGGCCACACTTCTTTTGAGGCAGCTCAGGATACAGTTGGCTTTCAGGGCTGCAAATGCACATTGCCAGGTCATGTTGAGCTTCTCGTCAACCAACACCCCCAAGTCCTTCTCCACAGGACTGCTCAAACCACGCATCACCCAGGCTGTATTTGTGCTGGGTATTGTCCTGACCCATGTGCAGGACCTTGCACTTGGCCTTGAACTTCATGAGATTTACACAGGCCCACCTCTCAAGCCTGTCAAGGTCCCTCTGGATGGCATCCCTTCCCTCTAGAGTATCAACCACACAACTCAGCTTGCTGTCATCCACAAGCTCGCTGAGAGTGCACTCAATCCCCCTGTCCGTGTCCCTGACAGAGGTGTTAAATAATACTGGTCCCAATACAGATCTCTGAGTGATGTTGCTCATCACTGATCTCCAGTTGGACATTGAGCCATTCACTGCAACTCTTTGAGTGCGACCATCCAGCCAATTCCTTATCCACTGAGTGGTCCACCCATCAGATCCATGTCTCTCCATTTTAGAGACAAGGAAGTTGTGCGGGACAGCATATTCTGTATTACGTTACACAAAAATATTTTTTATAATCTTAAAGCCCAAATACTGCTCAGTGGAAGGTAGGTTTTGGGTCTGAGCAGGTATTTATAATAGGACAAAGGAGCCTTCAAGATGCTGGAAGGAAACTGGCCCCACCTGCTAAACTAAGGGCAGAGACCTGTTAATTTTAACTCACCTTCATAGAAATTTAGAGAGAATTAATTTTTTTTTCACATAGAAGTGACTGCATTCTTGGAAAGAGTTTCAAGCACTGTGTTCCTTAATTTGAAGAAAAGTGATTTTTTTTCTTCTTGCACAAGGTTTCTGTATTACTTTGATTTGACAGAAGATTGTAATTGCCAAGCTGTAGCAGTGCTGCTTTTCCTGAGCTGGCTGCCAGGAGGTATGACTAGCTGACACATATATCCTTTGAGGATATGAAAAATTAGAAACTTATCTTGTTGTTCAAGGACACATGTTTAAGTATTTACTTGGTAAGCAACGTTATTGCATCTGATGATATTTGAAAACAAATAATGTTACTAAAACTAAGATACAAAGACTAAACTAAATGCCATATAGCTATCAAGTAAGTCAGCTTTGAGATGAGACTGAAGTTACATTACAAAATTTATGTAAGAGAAATCAGCTAAATTCGATGAAGTTTCCAAAAGGTAAGAGATACATTTCAGTTACAAAGAATGGGATTTTAAAAGTTGATCAAATGCCAAATGTGAATTTTTAAGTGTCGTAGTAATAGTTCTCAATTCTTATCTTCTGCTCTGCAATCTTTTTTTGCAATGAAGTGTCACTAATTCTTTAGAAAATTGAGGATGTGTTTTGTGAGACTTCAGTAAGGAGACTTTCTGTTGAAAAATATTACAAACCTGGTCACCATGGAGAGCTTTTGAGGATGTCCTTGTAGGACATTGGGCAACTCGTGCCGTCACTAGGGAGATCTTGTGGTAAATGTAAGAACTGTATATGGGGGCAGATGAAGGATGACTCAGGATACTGGTGGAGAGCCAAAGCCATTTGCATGATTGAATGGAACTGGCTTTTGGTACATAGTGCCTATTGAGAGATACTGTTCTCTACTTCAAAGTAACACAGATGGATCACAAGTAGGAAGGAAGCCTCCTGAGAACAGCAGTTAGATTTCATGCTAAATGGAGTCTACTTGCTGCCAGCCTTCCAGCAAGAACTGATATGGAGCTGGGTGAGTGGTGGAGAGGTCTTGATGTACTTTTTAACCAATTTATGAAGCCACCGTCTTCTGCAGAAAGCAGTACAATCTCAAAAATAGAGAGAGTCTAATCTTGACCATGCCAAGCTATCTTCTTTTATCTGTTTTTCAACGTTCCTGTGGTCTTTTGGTTGTGGTGTTATACTCATTGAGAGTAAAGTGGCAAATCCTCAGCACAGTGTCACTTGCATCTCATAGCCTGACTCTTCTCCTGACACAGAAGTGAGTGACATATAGAAGTACAGCCTTCATTAGGACTATGGGCAAAGGAACTTGAACATATTCCAGAGTACTGAGGGAATTGGCTGATGTAGTTGCCAGGCCACTCTCCATAATATTTGAAAAGTCCTGGCAGTCAGGTGAAGTCCCTAGTGACTGGAAAAAGGCAAACATCGTGCCCATCTTTAAAAAGGGTAAAAAAGAAGACCCTGGGAACTACTGACCTGTCAGCCTCACCTCTGTGCCTGGGAAGATCATGGAACAGATCCTCCTGGAGGACATGCTAAGGCACATGGAAGACAGGGAGGTAATCCTAGGTAGTCAACATGGATTTACTAGGGGCAAGTCCTGCCTGACCAGCCTAGTGGCTTTCTACAATGAAGTGACTGCATCAGTCGACAAGGGAAGTCATCTATCTGGACTTCTGCAAGGCCTTTGACACGGTCCCCCACAACA
>VZZY01000991.1:0-23374 GCA_013400335.1 Eurystomus gularis | reverse complement strand
AAAATGATCAGGGGAATGGAGCATCTCTTGTATGAAGACAGGCTGAGAGAGTTGGGGCTGTTCAGCCTGCAGAAGAGAAAGCTCCGGGGGGACCTTCTACTGACCTTCCAGTACCTGAAGGGGCCTACAGGAAGGCAGCGGAAGGTCTATTTGCAAAGGTTTGTAGTGATAGGACAAGGAGTAATGGTTTTAAGCTAGGAAAAGATAGATTTGGGTTGGATATTAAAAAATATTTCTTTAGCATGAGGGTCATAGAGCACTGGAAAGGGCTCCCCAGAGAGATGGTGGAGGCCCCATTCCTGGAGTCATTCAAGGTCAGGCTCGATGAGGCTCTGAGTAACCTGACCTAGATAGATGTCCCTACTTGTGTAGGGAGGTTGGACTAGATGACCTCTAGAGGTCCCTTCTAGCCTGAAACATTCTATGATTCTATATCCTCCAGCCTCTAAGGAGGTATAAGTCATATGAGCCCAAATGCTGTAGATTTAGAGGAGGGTAGAAATGAGACCATTGTTGGCTATGCTACAGTATTCTTTACAGTGGATGGGAAGGTCTAGAAGGGCTGATGCCCTCTGTAGTTTCACTCAGTCTTCTCTCCCAAACATTGGTGATGGTGGTAGGCAGCCAAGCAGAAAGCCAGGCACTGTGGCAGGTGTGGGAGCAGTGGTAGCCTCTCTGGCTCCTCTCTCTTCAGCAAATAGGCGCATAGAAGCATCCCTAATGAACACTACAACTGTAGTACCTGCTATCAGGAACTGACTTTTGAGCTGAGGGGAACAAGATCTTAGGGGCAGCAGAAATTTAATCCACCTATATTTGTATGTGCTCTGTTAGCAGCTGTTAGATGGTAATATCTATTCTTCACTTTGTTTTGAACACAAAACTCATTTCATATAATTGTAAAAGTTGTCTCATAACTTTACCCATTACATTAATTTTCTGTGTGTGACTTTGAGTGCTGATTGCCAGTTATGATATTCAATATTTAAAAATAAATAAAAAGCCTTAAAATTTAAACAG
Source organism: Eurystomus gularis (assembly GCA_013400335.1). NCBI lineage: Eukaryota > Metazoa > Chordata > Aves > Coraciiformes > Coraciidae > Eurystomus > Eurystomus gularis. Next base: position 22,354 of record VZZY01000991.1, on the reverse strand, counting down.
ACATACCTGAAGTCCTTCTCTTCAGTGTCCCTGGACAATTCAAGTGTGCACCTTATATTTATGCCATGCAAGTAGATCTTGCCGTGGAATAAGATTTGTCACCTAGCCTCAGTTTTGGAAAAGTTCTGGTTAAATTACCAGTGGAGGAAAAAAACCCAAACCCACAAGCCCAACACATTTTCTACATCTCCAACCCTACTGAAACTCCAAAAAGGGTTAACGTTAAGTATGTGTGATCACTTGTTCAAAACCTGCTACGCTTTTGGCAAGGCAAATAAATTATTGCCTGTAACTGGCTTTACTCTAAAAATTCACAACTAGAGAAGCAAAAGAAAAAGAATATTAATTATTCAGCAAAAATAAAATTAGGTTCAAGGTTGTAATCAGTTTCATCAAGTTTCTTCTAATCTAAACAGAAAGATGCTTGTTAATGCTTTTTTCTGATGGTTACATGTCTTCTTTTTTGGCACTGGTACGCAGATCAAACAGCTGAACTAGAGAAACGTCTTTTAGGATAGAAAAAGCTATTTTAAAATTGCCTCTATACAAAATTATTTTGATATTGATAAGCTGCACATTTCATAAATGTATGTGTGCTGTGCACAATGTTTTTCTACTATGACTAATTCCTCATATAAAGCAAACTTGTAATCATGTAAAAAGAGATTTGAAAAGTCATCTTTTCCTTGAAAATGTGCAGGGTTTAATCTTAATTACAACAAAGATCAACCCTTCTTCATCTAAGGACTGATGGTATAATAAACCAAGTTTCTCCATTATTATTAATCTTTCTGCTTGATTGAACCTGATTTTTGTCCATTCCTCTAGTGATCTTTTTCTGTGCTTTTTACTCTTTATTGTGGCCTTTCAATGCTTGAAGGGGGTCTGTAAGAAAGATGGGGACAAACTTTTTAGCAGGGCCTCTTGCAACAGGACAAGGGGTGTTTGTTTTAAATTAGAAGAGGGTAGATTTAGACTAGATATAAGGAAAACATTTTTTACAGTGAGGGTGGTGAAACACTGGAACAAGCTGTTGCCCAGAGGGGTGGTAGATGCCCCATCCCTTGAAACATTCCAGGTGAGGTGGGACAGGTCTCTGAGCAACCTGATCTAGTTAAAGATGTTCCTGCTCACTGCAAGGAGGTTGGACTAGTTGAACTTTAAAGGTGCCTTCCAACCCAAACTGTGCTATCATTCTATGATTCTGCTCTTTTTCTTCTATTTTAACTTAGTTGATTTTTGTCAGTATGGTCTGTCCCATATCAGTCTTCTGAAATACCTGCAAATAGATTGTTTGGTTTCTGTTTTCTATACACTTTTCTCTTTGCACTGTGCTTATTTTTCTTCTTCTAAGTTGGAATCTGTTGACACTTACAATGACTTTTTTTTTTCTTCCTTTTTAATCTAATCCTTCACAGAATGACTTTTGGCAAGATCTAGCACAAATATAACACCGAAGAAATTACTCTGTATTTACGCTTTATTTGTGTGGGAGATGTATGTTGATTTTTCTCTAGGCATCAGGTTACCATCCATTTTTTGGTATGTTTGCACATAGTAATCAGGGAAGCAATACCAAATGAACTCACTATATGGTATGCAAGTTATTAGGCTTCTTTGCATGTGCCCGGTCTGATGATTCTTTTACCATACAGCAAAGTAAAATTGTCTCTATCGTTGTGCACTGCAGATATATTCTCTACTTCCTTGGGACCAATTTTATTTTCTGTACATCTGTGGTTATGTTGAAAATGTGTTGCAACACGGAGTCTTTTAAATAGCTCTAAATAGCTTCTATGTCAAGCTCTAAACCTTGACATGCATTCAGCTAATGTGTTTAGGATAAGTCACCATCACTTTTATGGCCCTCATATTCAAGGTCAATTCCTATGAATGTCACATATACAAAGCTATTCATTTTCTTTACTATCAATCTGAATGCCAAACACTCCTGTTACAATTGGAGAGGTTACAAGTACTCCATCCTCCCATGTTCTGCAAACAGCTTACTTCTTGGCATCTGTCTTCTACCATGCTGGCTTCTTCAGTTGAGAGGATAAAGTGCTATTGTGATACAGAAAGCCCCTTCACATGATTTTATAAGAAACATATTCAAGTATCAAAACATTCAACAGGTTGGAAAATGAAAGTTATAAGGGTGAAAATGCTATAAAGACCAAAAAAGAAAAGCTTTTTACCCTGTTTTTATTTTTTCATGCCAAGCTACCTCAAGTGTAAAATTCAAGTAAGTGAATAGCATATTCTATCCATATTGTTCCCATATTATAATCATCTGGTTTTGTGTAATTAGTATCATTAAACATTCCAAATTAGTATACTACTCTAGTGAAACTCTACTAAAAAAATGTATGTCTTAGTGACTTTTTTAAAGTTAAAACTTCTTGAAGTTTTAGTGGGAAAACCCCCAAACTTCTTAAAGAAAGTGAAGCCTTTTCTGGGAGAAGAAAGAAGTGGAGTCTGATTTACTTTGTGATTCATTTTATAGTTTGGAAATTAATTGTTTGCATTATCAAGTTATTTTAGCTTTGAATCTGTTCTACAGAAGGCATAAAGAAGGCAGGGTGACAGATAAAGATTTAGCAACAAACAAATGTCAAAAACCGTCCACTCATGTTGAAAATAACTACTTTGTTTTGAAGTTTGTGATCAATACTATGCTATATATCTTGTAGTGGGTCCCACAACAAGCCTCTCTTCCACTGATATTATCTCTTAATTGTATCAGAACAAGAAGGAAGGTGGACTAACAGGCACATTTGAAGTGATTGAGTTCTTTTCCTTGAAAGTTTTATTCTAGATAAATTAAAGCTATTAGTTTGTTTCAGGAATAATTATGTGTCAGGGACAGAAGAATTTGTAGCAGTCTGTCACTAATACTTTGTCCCTGAATCAATAAAAATACGTCACTAGAACCTGTGTAATGGACTGCTATAGGAAGTGGCACAATCATAGGAAGAGGGAGTTGAATCTGAGATTTCTGGCATTACATCTTGAACCAATCATATCTGTGTGGACATGTGATTAAGCTCATGATTTCTGTGTTTCACCATGGCATGCCAGGAAATACTTCAAATCAGTGTCTGTGCACGTGGTAGTAATTTCAGTAGTACTTAGATCGCAGTTTTAATGTTCCAACATGTCCAAAATAACTATACCAGTCTCTACTGTCACCACAGCAAAGCCTAAGCAAGGCTAGTGTGGTTGTTCACTACCTCAGATACATTTTTCAGTTTGAAGATCATTTTGTTTTTACATGGAGGCTTTTATATTTGTGTTTTTCCCCTTGACTATCTCCAGGAGCATCCCTGAGTGTGAGGAACTCTTTCTGGGCTGGTATTTTGCTATCCATGGGACTGCTTCCAGAAGAGTCCTGTGCCCCTGGAGTTCATAACTAATAAGTAATTTAGTTATTATGAATGATAAGCTACTGTTAGCCATTTGCCATCTTCTCTTGAAGGCATGTAGAGAAAGCTTTTAAGATGGAGCAGTCCTCTAGACAGTGGCAAACTGGACTGGCAGTTAATAAAGCAACTCTGACGTGTTTGCTGTAGGAGTCTCCAAATCTGTGACTGATTTGCAGCAAGCCATGTCCTACACACAGTGCAGCTGCTCTCCCTGGTTGCTGTGCCAGGGACAGTGCAAGCCACTGGTCCAAATTCTCACCAGCTATAAGGGCAATATCAACAGTTTACAGTGCTCAGGAAGGCAGATACGAAAAGAAACGATTCATGGTAAGGAAAAGACATTTGTCCCTTTGTTAGTAGCAGTTTCTCCCAGTAGATCCAAGTGTTCAAATAAGTACCAAAAGTGAGTTTTCTTTGGTGGCTTCTGAGCTTTGCTGCAGTGGAAAGAAATTAAAAGAAAGGTGGATTTTTTTTTTTTTTTGAAAGAGGAGAACCTGATATAATAATGTCTTTCAGATGATCCAGTAGCCAAAGACAGCAGCAAAGGGATTGACTTCAGCAATCAAGCTACAAGCAGATATGAACTACTGAAGGTAAAGTGTACAGTGTTGTGTATTAACAAAAACACTTCCCACTGTGGAAAACACTGGGCTGGATTTAAATTCATTCTTGAGAACTTAATGTATATGTGGGAGGAAACTTGAATCACTCTGGAAGGACTGTTACCAAAAGATCAATACAAGTCCTTGCTAATTGCAGGGCATTTCACATCATGTGGCCATTTTATTTCTCACATTTCCATCTGTTGTTTGTTTAATGTGGCCTGTTGTGTTTGTGCTAAGAGATTAGCAGGTTAACTAAAATGTTAATGTGAGCTCTAGCAGAGCCTGGAGAAAAAAGTGGAAGTGGGGTGTCTGAATGTTAGAAGCCTATTATCTAAAATTTACAAATGCTGAAGAAAGCATCAATTGCCTGTAGCTTGCAATGTGCTCTGAGTAGGAAAGGAATACACAGGCATCCATCATCCACAGAAAGGGCGCTGGGTGGCCAGCCATTTCATCTGCCATTGCCATCTACCTGCCAAACTCTCCTTCCCTGCCTATGCAGTGAAAACATTGTGCAGAAATGTTTCTGCTGACATATAGTAGTAATAGCCCTACACATCCTTCTGTGATTTTGTTTTGTCCTTTTGTAACTGATTTTTTTTTGTATCTGAGGACAAAGAGAAGTCCTAAAATGAACCAATCCCAAAATATCATTTGTAGTTGGCAACTGTAGAGAGCTCTGGGAGAAGTGGAGAATTAACCTTGACTATTGATGGAACCACAGAGAAGAATAGTGCGCTACACCGTCAGCAAACACAATTAATGCTGTTGAGGTTTAGGTTTTAGGCATATACTGCCTTCTTTATAGTAGCTCCTGCAAGGTAAGCTTTTTCCTGATTTCTAACGCCCTACAAAATTGCCTTTTTCATGTCTATGTGGTTCATTCAAGGAGCAGTGACCACTGACACCTCGGCTGTGATTTATCAAAGTGTGGAAGTACTTTGATGCTGTAAACAGAATGAGAGCTAATTGATGTAAAAGTTCAGAAGAAAATTTAAGTCAGTTAGGAACTGCAGGGAATGCATTTTAAGAGGAGGTAAAATCACAGCGCTGATTTGATTTAGGTCTCTAGCTTCACCAAAATTGCCTTTGGTTTCTGGAAGTGTGGTCATATAAAATTCTAGTTTACCTTTCTTCAGCTGATTATCTACTCTTCTTGTTGCAGATTTTAAAAGAGAAGAATGTAATGACCCCTTGTTCAGTATACTTTTAATAAAAACAGCAGCTTCTTCTTTTTCCTTGGTTATTTCCCTTCCTTCCTTGCAAAATGTAAGGAAGGAAGTAGGAGACAATATTGACCATACCTTATTTTGAAAATAAATGGTCTTATGGTACAAGAAAGACATGAAAGCATTAAAGCAGGTCCAGAGGAGAGCCACAAAGTCAGCAGGTTGCAATGTATCTCCTCTGAAGAAAGGCTGAGAGAGTTGAGGTTGTTCAGCCCAAAGAAGAGAAAGCTCCAGGGCAAACTTATTCTGACCTTTCAATATATAAAGGGGGCTTATAAGAAGGAGAAAGGCTTTTTACGAGGGCCTGTAGTGACAGGACAAGTGACAACAATTTTAAACTGAAGGAATGTCCTGGGTTGGCCAGGACAGGGCTAATTTTCAGCAGGAGTTGGGAGGGAGCCACAGCCAGGCTATTCCATACCATGCTGACGTCATGCCCCCCAGTGCTGGTTCCTCCAGGTGCGATGCCAGGTGAGGGTGCGCACACTCGGGTCCGCTCCACCAGTCTGTTCACTCTGTGTCCCTTGTTTTGTACCTTATTTTCTCACTGTTGTTATTGCGGTTGTTGTTCTGATTGTTTCTTGTGCATTATTGTATTAAATTCTCCTCATCTCAACCCCGGGGTTGGTGCTTTCCCTCTTTTCCCTTCCCTTTCGAGCAACTTTCCTATCCTATTCAGAGAGCTGGCAAAGCAGCTCTTTTGTCCTTTTTATACCACTGGAAATCCCACACCCACTGAGCAGTTATTTTCTGCTTTTTCAGTACATTGAGATCTTGATGTTAAAGGAAATGCTTGTTGGAAATAACTGCAGTCTTAGATTTTTTTTATGAATTCTGTGATGCTTTTTCAAAAACATGCTGACCCAAACTATACATTTGTCAGCAAATTTTCCCCTCTTACACATGAAAAAAATAGAAGTGGAATGTGACGCCATTGCTAAATAGTTTACCTGGAAGAGAATGGGGAAGCTGATGGTATTTGAGATGTAGAGTCTGGGTGTTTCAGAACAGCTTGCTGCTGAGAGGTGGGGATGTGGGAATCAGGGAAACAATAGCATGATTATAGAACAAGAGTCAAGTGAGTTTTTTATTTTACCAGTGTTGTGTTGTTCAAGTATATTGAAAACTTGAGCAAATTTACTTCCAAATTCAAAACAAGAGGCAGAGGTCAATGTAAACCCATATTTTATTTGAATGGCTTAGAGTTTAAATAACAATAAACAGAAAATTCAACAATAAAACTACCAGGTTTCCAAGACAACACGTAATGGTCTTTTAGCGCTTAAACACCAAATCCAGCAGTTAAGTCCCATTCAATATTATTGAAATGCTGTCAAAATTAAGCACAGTCAGTGATGTGAATCTAAATATCTAAACCAGGCATACTGAAGAATTAACCTGCAGTGGTATTGGCATACCCACACTTGCACCATCTTTTTTCCTTGTGTATTTCAAGGTGCTAGACATTTTGTGTGATAGCCTGGATTCCCTAATTGTAGGAGATATGCACCAGGTTATTGTTGTCCTATTCTTATTGTCTTCAGAATGTCTTTCCCTTTGTTTCACAGACAATATACAGAACAACGCAAGCAGTCATTCAGAGGTCATTATGGACATTTCAATTGATTCTGTGTCAGAAGGATTTGTATTTAAATTATCTGTGTAGTTCTTGGCTATTAGGTGCTACTTACTAAGTGAAATAAGCAAGTTTTAGGTCACATCATGTATTCCCCAAAATTCTATTGCTTGAGAGTGACAGTGCATGTCACAGTTAGTGTGAAGGTGAGACTCTGATTTAATATAGGGAAGCGCCTTACTAATCAATTGAAAGGAAAATAGAACACTATGACCATGACTGGCTGTGATTTAGACAGTTCAACCTTACTGTAGTAACCTTTGGCCAGAAAACTGGTGGGAATCTTGGCAAAAGACGTTTGGTTTTGCAGTTGTACGTGGGTATAACTGACTATTGTTTGCATATGACTAGATCATAGATTGGTTCATAAAATAAAGTTTGCATTTGTCCTGGTTTGAGTACTTGATGTGTAGAGTTACTACCAAGGATTGGTGTGCAGGCTAAGGTCACTGCTAGCTCTTATGTACCACATCAGGGGGTGCAGAAGGTAAAAGGCCACATCTGTGGGGAGGAGCTGACCAACAGGTATTCCATCCCATATACATCATACTCAGTATAAAGCTGAGGGATCATGAGGGTCTCGCTGGGGGTTGAGGGGGGGGTGGGGCTGGTACTGAAGCACAGCTCCTCCTTGCACCATGATTACCAGTACTAGGCTGGATGTTCAAGGGTAAGTACATGGAGTAAGTGGCTTGCATTAATCACACAGAGAGCTCAGATAGGCCATCCCAGTCAGGTGGAGGACAGGGATAACAGAGTCTATTGGACTGTGTGGATTTGATGGCGTGGCACGTTTGAACCACAGAAGTGTAGAGCCCTGGTAGACACTGGTGCGCAGTGTGCAAAAAGGAAACACAAACCTTCTTAGGTGCTGTGAGTTTCTGGAGAATGTGTATCCCTGGTTACAGTCAGATTTTAAAACCTCTCTATGAAGTGACTCCAAAGAAAAAAACAATTTTTATTGGGATCCTGAACAAAAATAAGCCTTTGAACAGATTAAACAAGAGATCATACATGCAGTAGCCCTTGGGCCAGTCTAAACAGGACAGGACATTAAAAATGTGCTCTATACAGCAGCCAGGAATAACTGTCCTACCTGGAGCCTCTGGCAAAAAGCCAACAAACATGGTCATGGCTCCAGCCCCTCCAAAGAGCTCTAGCCCCCACAGCGAGTACTGCTGATATAATGGGACTCATTTCAAAAACAGCCTTATAGATAATTGAGCTAAAGAACATGGTATTGAGTGGGTGTAAAGTCCCTGTGATGTATGAAAGGAATCTGTTGGGAAAAACTGTGTAGGTATTTCCTGCTTCGGGCAATGGCAAACCCATTTGTGGAGTTGCTTTTGCTCAAGGACCTGGAAGTACTTGGTGGGTGATGATGGAAGATGGTGAAGTACAGTGTGTACCTCAAGGAAATTTAACTCTGGGTGAGAATACTTAATTAAAAGCTGTACATTAATTGCATAATGTTAACAGTGTTCAATAAGTGTTTTTCAGAATAACATAGTAGAGATGACTAGCTTCATCAAATGGCCTCCAGCGACCTCCTGAGATGAATCTTCAACCTGTGGGCATGAACTAAACCTCGACAGCATTCTAAATGTGAGCACTGAATCCTCCATCCAAAGTCTCTGTTATCCTACTTTCTTTTCCTTTTGTCACTGTCAAAAGTTATTTCAAGAAGCAATAGGTTTAAATGGTTCAAGTCAACATCAGTCTCAGAATTCTCAGGCATTCCTTTTTGCTCAAAAGGGAGAGGAAAGGGGAAATTAGGAACTGAGACTGGAAAGTCTGTTACATGGAGATGCAGTATGATCATTGTATTCCCCAAACTTTTAAAAGTAATTTTTGACTAGCAGCTATGACATAGATTCCCAGGGTAGTGAACTAGGTAGCTTCTAATTTACTCTTGTCCTTGGGCATTGATTTTGATCACTGAGTGCTGATTTAAGAGAAAAAGAAGATGCTGTATTTTGCATATAAACTTCTGATTTTAGGTGTGGAATAAGAACCCATTTTCTGTTTATGCATAGATAAAGTTCTTCACATGTTAATGACGTGCTCTGTGGAAAGTTAGCCATGCAATAGTGTAAGCAACCAATTCTAAAGCCCTGACAGTGTCTTATGAAGACATCACTGTTAAGGATGGGTTTGTTCTGAGAGATAATTCTTTAGGGAGGCACATATCCATATACTTGCAACACTTGGAAAGGCACAGAAGTGCCAGGTTGTGGTCAGGTGCAGCCAGTATGTGCCAGGAGGGTAAGGAGGGGAACTGGCAAACAGAAAGACCAAAGAGTGAAAGGCACAAGTGAAACCAAACTGCAAAGCAGGCTGGGCAACCGTACTTGGGCAGAGTCTGCCAGGGAGGGACGGGCAGCACCCAGATCTCCAAAATGGGATGACATGGGTGATTCTTAAGTTCAACATATAGACCAGGAAGAAGATTTTTTGGATGTTTTTTAAGAAACCTGCATCCATATGTAACACCTGTGACCTACTACACTGTACTGTCTTACGATATGCTCAGCAGTAGTCTTGGTCAAGACATGCTCTTCAGGGCTTCAGAGCTGTTTGAGAAGTAATTCTCTGGCTGTTCTGGCTTCTTGACCATTTCACTGGCTTCTTATAGCAGCCAATTTAGCACCATCACAGAGATCAATCATCATTCACTGTCCAAGGCTTTTGCCATTGTTGATCTTTCAACATAGAAGTCAAACTCACCCTACACCCAGCACCTGGAACCTATGTCCTGTCAAGATAGCAAAAGAATATGTAAGAACATTTTATCCCTCCTGACTTAGTGGTCCAGGTCTAACCAGCACCTATTTGTTGGCCCAGGTTTGTGCTCCATAACTGGTGTTGAAAAAGGAGTGAGGGAGATAATGGAAAAAATCTGAATCATGCTCTGAAAGTGCCAGTCTTCAACTGTCGACTATAGAGAGAGCTGAGGACCAATGATCTCTAATTTAGGTGGTTATTTAAGTGCCATTATTATGTGGGAAGGATTCAAGCTCCAGAATCCACTGAAACAAAAATGTGTGAATGCATGTGTCCATGAGGAAAGGAAAGAAGGAGGCTGTGTATGTGTTTGCTTGATGTCAGGTGTGATCTGACATCCCAGAAATTTCACATAGACTTAGACAGAAGAAAATTGGGGAAATTGCCAAAGTTACATGCTAAGGAAATGTCCTGTATTATGTTATTTTGCAGCCCATCAATTTTTTAGTCTGAAACATCCACAAATCCTGAAGGCTTTAAGCTCCTCAGTGTTACAGAACTAAGGGAAAAATGGTTTTCCATTATCAAAGGACATATGTAACAGGAAATTTATTGAAATGAACAGTAAGAATGAAACAAAATCATAGAAACTATAAATTCATCAGTCAAATTATGATCCAGAGAAAGAAACTTTTAACACTACCATCATCTAGTATTCTCCCAATTGGATCAAAAGTGAATTAATGGCAGAGTGAAAGTAGGTAAAGGTAGCTGAAATCTCTCATTTTTACTTACACAACACTTACAGCCACTGTTAAAATAAGATTTTTACTGTGCCAAGGAGAGAGACTTTCAGCAAAGCAAAATTCATTTTGTGTATGACCTTTAAAAGTCATCAGTTTCAGATGACCTCCTCACATACAATGTAGTACCCCTTTTCAGGTAGTAATGAACTGTCTGCTCTAATACTTTCAGGTAAAGTGGCAGTTAAAGTTATAAACGTGGAGAAAATAAGCTCCCAGGCTTATCTTATTGGCTTCATCTTTTAAATGCCATCAGACCTGCACAACAAACTAACTTAATACAGTCCCAGAATAAAGTTATCAAGGCACCAGAAGCAGAATGCCTTGCATTTTTCGTTTAAGTAAAATGTGTGGCAAAACTTAACTTGTAAATATGTCAGTGATAAATTATTTTTATACTTGGTGCTAACTAGAGAGTAGGTTTTAAATTTAAAAGTGTTGTGCTACAGCTGGTTACTTCCTGTCAATATTAATATTAGAAAACAGTAAACGAATCCAGTATTTGCATGACCAGAGAGGAATACTTGTAAAATAAAGTATAGCATCATTTCAATTAAAGAAAACATTGGTTTCTTAAACTCTTCTTGAAAATGCAGAAGGTATTTTGATATGTATCACTCTGAAGTTCATTGCTAATGCTGTATGACTTGCTTTCGAGATAAATCTGCTCACTAGTGTAAAGAAACCATTGCTGAAAATGGAGAATATTAAAATGAAAAGTCAGTCAATAAAAGTACTGTGAGGGGAAAACCTGTATTTTTAAAAATAAGAGGATTGGGAACAGGGGCTTAAATTATTTACTGTGTTCCTGAAGGTTCAGAGAGAGAGATGTTTACATTTTTCTAGGCTATATGTGTTTGAGGATAAACTGAAGTTGAATTGTTTCAGTTCATTCTAATTGGTTTAGGGACCCCTAAGAGTAGCCTACAGAATGGTACACAGGATGACAAACAATTGTTATAAATTGCTGTTAGTTTGATTCCTGTAAAAATAAGAAATCTCTATGTAGCTCTGATTAAAGTGTTATTAAAAATAATTTTTTAAAACCTTACTACATAATTTCTATTGACACTAATTTTATTTGCTTCATGATATTTTATGAAGATATTTTTAATCTCATGGGGTTTTGCCTAAAGAACTAATTTAAAATATTACTTCAACATTAAACTGTTAATGTTCTTAACTTTGTACATTAACTTTTTCTGTTTATCTAATTCAGAATTTCTCATATCTGTAAGCCCAAAATCATAACTCATTTGATGAAACTGTTTAACATCTGTGTGGCCCAATACTCATCCTTCAAGTCTGAAAGAGTTTTGCTAATTATTTCATGAAGAACAGTGAAGAAACTTGGTGAAAGTGGAAGTTTTTACAAGAAATCAACTGTTCATATTAACTAATTGGAGAGGAAAAATGGATGGGTGATAGCTAATAATTGCTTAATAAATCAAATCTACTGATCCTTGGAAACTAACTTACAAATGTTTCATGTTGTCAGTCTCCCGTGTCTATGTTTAATGAAGTTGGGGTGCCTAGAACTACTTAATTTTCTGTATAACCACAATTCCTTAAATGATCAATGGGTAGCCTGTACCTGAAGCAGGAGGCCACTGTGAAAAAAAGCAAATCTAGACGTGGATACAAAAAGTACTGAAAAGTTGATTTGGACAGTTATTCTTAACTATCGTATTTCCTGATGGTATTTCCTTTTTTTTTTTTTTTTTTTTTTTACTTCCTCTGCCTGTCACTTGCCTGAAATTTCATAGCCTAGGATTTTTAAAAAGCAAAACAGTGTGCGTAACAGAATCTTAGGATGGTTAAGGTTGGATCTCTGGAGGTCATCTAGTCCAATCTCCCTGCTCAAGCAGATTTACTCAGACCTGGCTGCCCAGGACCATGTCCAGATGTTTTTTGAATGTCTTCCACAAACCCTCTGGGCCATCTGTGCCAGTCTTTAGTCATCCTCCCAGTGTTCTTGACATTCAGACAGTACCTCCTGTGTTTCAGTTTGTTCCCTTTGCCTCTGAACCACTCATGGCTTCTTACCTCATCGTTCCTGTAACAGCAATTTTACCCTCTTAAGAAAACCTTTTACTCATTGAAAAACCTCATAACCCTTAACAGATGTTTACTGAAGAGGCTCAGATGTGGATTGGTGGAACTTGGATAGCAGGTGGTGTGCACAGGACCACTTTGTGCCTTGTTAGACAAGGCTCTCTTAGCAGCTTGACTGTGAAGTGCATATGCAGCCTCTTGATTTTTTCATTCCTGAAACAGGGAATATATTGTTTGCTCTATTCTTAGAGTAAAATGGCCCAGTCTAAGACTGTGAAGAAGTTTTCTGTGAATTCAGCTGTTATGGTTTAGTGAAAAAAGTGTGGACTTTAAATTCCTATAATTAAATTCAGTGAGCTTTCACTGGCATCATGTGGATGATATATAAAAGACACCTTAATTTATCTCCTCCCCAGAGACTGAGTTCCATGCAATGGTTTCCTATAGCACTGGACAGCTGTATGGCCTTGAGAAACAAGATATGTAATTGGAAAGTTTTGAGATTTTTGGAGTTCTCTAAGAAGTTCTCTTGTAAAAGATATTTCTCTTATCCAGAATTAGACTCTAGTTATATTTCAAGTCTCTGTTCAAGTCCCATGCCATTAGTAAATTCATCTTGGAAAAAAAGAAAGCCCTTCAGTGATGACAGTAGTCCATATTGTCTTCTAAAGTTAGTGTTAAAAACTTGTTTTTGTTCTATTGAGAAAAAAGTAAAAGGATAATATTAAAAATAAATATTATTATATTAGCTTGAATGATTAGTTCGACTTAAAGCAATTGGAAGCAGAATTATGTTTATAATAGAGTATGGCCTCCACATATGCATTAAGATTATAAAAAAAATGCACAGTACAGCTGCAGTATATGGTTCTGCTTGAAGATACTGCTGTAATATCATAGTGTTTGTAGAAAACACAGCCAGCAGAAACCTTCTAGATTGTAAATCCCGTCCCCTGCTACGGTTAGTAACCACAGATTATGATCCTTTTCATAAATGTCACTTTTTAAAGTCTGAAGTTTATCTGCAGTACGACTTGACTGTCTCCAGTAGAGCCCCGCCTGTCTTCCACTTCCAATGCTGTTTAATTTTTTTCTCTTATTTCCATCCTAAAATTATACATTGCTAATTCATACCCATATATTCTGGAGCCTTGTTCTTTATTTTAAATAGCTATTCTCCTTTATTGATGCATGTTCCTGGATGTATTTATAGAGAGCAATCAGGTCTTCTGAAATTAGTACTTTTAAAATAGGTATCACACTAATTGCCTTCTTATTTCATGCAAATCTTATGGCTGGAAGCCCCTCTCTAGCCTGGACTAAGTGAGATTTTCTATCTTCTTTTGCAGGGCTTTCTCTGTTTTTCTGATCCTATACCCTGTAGAAGCAGATGCTTAAGGGGATATAGGCAGAGGAGATGAAGGTACGAGTATTCTGAGCTGCCAGTGCTGGCAAGGTTTGGCCAGTTATGTACATATTACACCTATAATCCTATGGTTTTACGTTCAGTCCTTCAGGAAAGTGAATACTTTTCTTTGCCTTTATTTTTCATCGGCAATTGAGGAAATACTTTGCTTATGAAAATGCCAAGCTAATCTAACTCTGAACACCTACACTAAAACTGATACATTTCTTAAAAGGGAAGGAAGAATATCATCTTTGTGTGCTACGATTACAGTTTCCAAAAGACCTTAGATAAACAGAAGCAGACAAAGAACATCAAACTGAATTCCTATCTATTTATTAGAAGTCCAGTGCTGATTAAATTTCATTGACTTGCAAAGCATCTTTTCATAGTTCTTTTCAAAGGCCATGATATACTTTTCCCTGCTCCAAAAAAGGAGGAAGCAGTTGTATTAGCAGGTGTAAGTATTAGATGTTCCCACAGTTGATACTTCACATCAGTGTTATAACTGGATAACTGCAATCCGGGGACACTCTCTTTTGCTAGCAAAGAGCAGAACTACATGTTAGACTTAGAGGGAACAGAAGGGGAGAAGAGGGTCTGGGACAGATTGTCTCTACCACCTTGCTAACTGTTTTGCAAATGCGATTAAAGGTCCCTTAGTGCAGCTGAGAAGAGTTTAGAAGAGCCTAGGTGGTGAATGTCCCCTCCCCCATGTCTTCCCTGTGAAGCAAATAGATCCTAAGAATAACTGCATTCTGTTGTCTGGATTCCTTGCCTGCATAAGAAAAGCTCATCTGTCTCAGTTTGGGAATGAAGCTCAAAATCAATAGTTTGAGGGCATTACTTCTGCTATGCAGGAAGACTCAAGAAGGTGCTGGAAACCACCTTTTCCTGGAGCTCTATGTTCAGTTTACCCTCCTAGTTCACAAGCAGCCTGTGGGAAAAATTTCAACCATCCAAAAAGTAAGGAAGGAAGGAAGGAAAGCACAGAAACACCTACTTGCAAAGTACGTGCCCAACAGCATATAGGAGCAGCTTGGTAATGATGCCTGATATTAAAAGGAAGGAGCTTAAATTAATGAGACTCCTGTGATTGGTTGGTTCACAGAAAGACATTACATTAAATAACTGTAACTGAATTGACCACAGTTATTTCTTCTCTTTGTGAAAACACTGTTTCCTGCACCCGAAAGGATTTGTGTCTATATCCTTTGTCAAATCTCTGCTCACTGTCTCTTGTTATATGTTTCTTCTATACCAAAGGTCAGCTGGGCATCTTCATATTTAATGTTTCAAAGGATCAGAAGAGTCAAGAAAATTCTGAACTATCTAGTGAAGGGAAAGATGGGTCTATGGTAGTTCAACAAAGTCAGTAAAGACTTTGAAAGTAAGCAGCTTGCATTAATGGTTAGCATCACTGAACTGCTGCTTCCTGAGCACCAAAGGATTAATCAGCTTTTATTCTCAAAGAAGAAACACCGATTAAGGTTTGGTTGTTTTTTTTTTTTTCATAAGAGGCACTTGTGATTTACTGCCAACACTAGCAAAATTGCACAAATAGACAAATTGTACTAGAATGCTATCTGTAGCCGGTGAGGGGAGAGGCTGCTTGCAATGTGCATTTTTATAACATGCTATAAAAGAGAAGTGATTTGCACTTGCTGACACTAGACTCCTTTATCACAGCTAACCAGGTATTGCAAAGCAAGTAGTAGAGTGTGCTTTTGTGTGTTATAAGAATTTATGTATACTTCCTCAGGTTTTATCTAATTTGGGAATTGAAATTGATAAAACATGTGATTGGAACCACCCGTACACACAGATTGCAAACATTCAGTGCTTTCTTTTCCTCTTTTTTGCTTCATTAGATGTGTTTTCTATGTGAGATTTAGATATGCTGGCTTTTGTGAAAAATAAGGTAGTAAATATTATTGTCACAACTTTTCCAGGTGTACTTGGGGTTTTCAGCGAAGAATCTGTCACTTTAGGGGAGATAGAATGAAAAGAGTCTTTTTTTTGTAGTAGTATGCATTTTGTCATATTTTTCTGTCTGCTTCCTTCACTGATTCTATAATGGAGACTGTTAGATGTTACATTTATTTCATGCTTCTCTTGGCAGTTCCTTATCATTTGTGGTTTTGATTTGTAGTGTTGTTCTTATGTAATTCAGTACGGCATAGTTGCTGTAAAGAGTTTCAGGTGGTTGGTTGACTCTGAGCAAGGACATTTCATGATCAAAATGTTTCTCTTTGTGATGATTTGAATAGCTATTTAAGCTTTAGAAATTATGACCTGTGATTTGAATCACATGGACTGGTGAATAATATAGTATTGAGTCTATAGATTTCCTGTGAGGTATCTCTGTTTTACCACTGTAATTAATATAATTTCTATTTGTATAATGACATAATCTGCTGTTAAGCAGTCATTACTGTACTTTCTGCTAATGCTAATGGATTTTTTTTCATGGATATGCAAGTATGCATTAGTTTATAGATTGGGTCAAACCAACAAAGGCATATGCCTTCTTGCGTGAAATAGTCAGATATGTTTTCCTCCCTAGAAATAACCTATCTATGAGAATAATTTAGTTAGTGCAAGATCTTTTTATTATCAAAAACAAAGCAACTAATGTACGTGAGGAAAAATTATCAAACAGTGAATACAGAGGCAGAACTTATGGCCATGGGCCAGAAAAGTGTGGGATAAAAGGTCACTAGAAAGATCAATTCTAGGCTTATGCAAAGAAAAAAGAAGGGAAGAAAAAACATTTTTAAAAAACTCTCCAATATTTCATGGAAGCCACATAAAGAGATTTACATGGATTTAGTTTTTGTGGATTTCTTCTGTTTGAAGTTTTCATTGCTAGGGCTAATTTGAGTAGTTTGAGCTTTCTGGTATCTCATTGCTCCACAGTAATAAATTAGAACCTTTTGCTGTCCAAAGGGAGATGGAGCTGCCCATTGAGTCCTGTGATTCTCCTGATTGTAGTGAGGTGGGGGTCAGTCTGTTCTACCATGTAGCAAGCCATAGGACAAGAGGAAAACACCCTAAAGTTGTGCCAGGGGGAGTTTACATTGGATATTAGGAAAAATTTCTTCACTGAAAGGGTTGTAAAGCAATGGAACAGGCTGCCCAGGGAAATGGCGCAGGAGCCGGCCATCCCAGCGTGTCGTTACAACGAGCTAGCAGGAAAGGTGACCAGCCTGTCTGAACAGAGAGCTTAGGCTGAAACTCAGGAAGAAAACAAAAGTCCATGGCCTTTGAGAGTTCCTTCTTAAAGAGTGTCCAGCCTTCCTGGACTCTTTTGCCCTTCAGGACTGCCTCTCAAGGGACTCCATCAACCAGTCTCCTAAACAGGTCAAAGTCTGCCCTCTGGAAATCCACAGTGGCAGTTCTACTGATTCATCTCCTTACTTTCCCAAGGATTGAAAACTAGTATTTTGTGATCACTATGCCCAAGATGCCTCCAATGCCAGTAAGCTTCTTGGGTTGTCAGAACTATTGTGGGGATATTTTTATTTCTTTCTTAAAAAAGACCCAAGACATTTCACCATGGAGTAATCCATCAAAACCTTGATTTAATTTCATTTTTGGTGGTTTTAGATTTCTTTTTATTTGCGTTTTTAACATAGTACTATAAAAATTGTTGTTGATTACTTGCAGGGCATACCCATGGAGGCCAAGGTAAT
Source organism: Eurystomus gularis (assembly GCA_013400335.1). Lineage (NCBI taxonomy): Eukaryota > Metazoa > Chordata > Aves > Coraciiformes > Coraciidae > Eurystomus > Eurystomus gularis. The sequence goes on along the minus strand of VZZY01000991.1, from coordinate 4,777 downwards.
TTTAACAATAAGTTCAGTGGGTCCAGGATCAACTTTTAGTGAATAAATAATTTTACTTTCAGACAAAGTCTTTCAACACTCTGAAAATATTCTAATGTCAAAGACCGGTATTCCTCTCTTCCATTAATATTCATTAAGAACTGAAAAAAGCATGTATTAAGTTCCGCTGGGGTTTGGCTTCTACTTTTGTGTTCTCACTGAAGTTTCTTTTAATGTATTCTGAGAAGTCTTTGGTAACCTTTGTGCTCTGTAGTTGTGTGCAAGCTTTTACACTTCTTCCTCCAGACATCACTGTCTGGTTCTGAATAAATTTTTGTTGTTTTCTGTCATATTGCGGACCTCCTTTGTAGTTTGGTGAGACTGAGCGAGTCGTCTGTTCATCTTGAATGAAAACTGGTAGAGAAAATTGGACACATTCACCAGGGTAATTGCATCTATTTGCGGTTCAACTTACAGTGGGTTTGTTGCAGTGAGAGAATTGAGACGTGGTGACAGTGTTAGGTTTTTTGACGTGAAGCTGCTTGAGACTTAAGTATGATGCATTCAGTTAATTTCTCTTTCTATGGGAAAAAGAAGACCTGCAGTAAAGATATTTTTTTTCCCAGCTACTATCATCTAGATCACTAACTGTTTTTTTTCTTCCATCTCCTGTATTAAATTTTTGCCCACAGATCTGGTGTACTTATATTTTCTTTGAATAGCTTTGCAAATTATTCCCTTGTATTGGAATATTATATGCTAAGAAATATATTGAAATGCCCTCTTAACAACTATTAAGAATATGCTTAGTAAATGTGGTGTTCAAGATAATTTACAGATTCTTGTCAAGTGATTCAATTACAGTGTAAACTTTTGGATTGCTAGGATTATTCTTTTTATTGAACTGATCTTTGAAAGTATTGGTTCCAATGTCTCTTGACTGATCTTAGTTTCTCAAATGATTTATCGACAAACAGATGAATGCATACATCATGAAGAAAACCCATTTTCATAATCTATACTGATGAAGTGCAAAAAGGGAAACTACCATATTTCTGTAAATATTTCAAGAAAACAAGGTATTTATTCTGTAGATTTACTCCATCAGAAATAGATATGTTTTTCAAGTTACTCTGCTGGTGGAAGATCATGTTTTTTAGGTGGAAAATTAGTTATTGAAAAATGCAAATCTTCAAATATAAAGCAGTGATCAAATCTTAAGTAAAGATCACATTTTTCAGCAATATTTGCTGAAGGCAATGACAAAGATTACACAAGTTTTCAAACAAATGGATAGCCTGAAATTTCATCATCAAATAAAAATGTACCATTTTTGACATAGAGCTCCAGCCCAAGATTTGAGTGCTGTCTTTTAAATAATTGGTTTTGGGAAGCCATATGAAGCTCTCAGGAGCAGTGGTACTCAAAAATTCTTGAACATCAGAAGTAGAATAATATCTACCCATTCACAGAAAGGTATTTATTGTGGCAATTAAGAGAAATTTACATTAAGCAGTTTGAAAGTCAATCAAGATATTTAAATTGATACAGTATATGCTTTTAGTTTTGATAAAGCAGAGTGTTCCCTGAAAAATGGCTTTTTAATCCACAAGCTGTTCAAAACTAGGGATGGTAGCATAAAAGACAATTGCAAGCCCTCACTACCAAACATCACTCTTAGTCTCCTTCTGGCCCCATCAGTCTTGCACTGTGAGCTATGTGGTGACAAAAATTTGCTGGAGGATAATGAGAGCTCAGCTTGTTGACTGCAGTACTTTCCTGGGAGATGAGAGATGCGGTCTTATTCCTCCTCAAGCTGCAGAGAAGGCTCCTCTGTGTTTTAAAAGTAAGAGCATGAAGCAGCTGTATTACCCACAAGAAAGATCCATAGGCAGCCAAGGCTGTGAATCCCTAACACAGAAATAAGACCTGTCTAAGGGAGAGGAGGATTTCAGACATGCCTCTGTCATTGTAAGTGTCTAGGTATTATGAGGATTGCTGATTTTTCATTCACCAAATAAAAAGACAAAATGCTTAAGTACAGGGTATAAGGATTTAATTCCCGATCAGATGCTTAAAAGTTAGGTATGGCAGCAGAGGAATTCCCTGGGAATTGAGGCCTTTCTCACATGATTCACAATATTCCTAAAAGCTGAGTATTCTTACAGGTTTCTCTGAAAAATGAGAATATTCAGTGCATGCTGAATTTTGTGACTTTAGAACACTGAATATTGCAGAAAAAAAAATGCATATGATATAAATTTGATGCTTTTATAAATTTTATATCAAAAAAACTTTGTCCATCTGAGATAATTCTATAGACAGTTAAACCTCATGGTATTATTTTGTTGAGAGAAAAAAAAGTACCCCAAGGTAAAACTGTTACCATTTCAGAACATGAACTATGCCACGAGTGGTAAAGAAAAAATGCTTTTTTGCAGTGATTAGGATATGCCTGATGGTTAAGATCTAAAAGGGATATGAATCTCTCTTTCCCTCACAAAAGAGGGATTTGGAGCCCAGTACAAGCTCTGTTGTTCACATATGGTGGAGAGCAGGAGAGGCCAATGAAGAGGTTCTAGTGGGCAATCATGAAACATGTTTATTTTATAGATGTTAGGGATCTTTTGAGATTTGGGGATTTTTTGGGGGTAGATGTTTCTGTTTATAAAAGGAAGTGTGCTAAGTAAGAGGTGAAAAGTTTACAGTTATACAGTTTACCATCACGGATGAAAGACTGGGCATGTTAGTTTGATGTTTAAATGTTCTTGAAGTTAGTGGCCACCCTTGAATTAGCAGCTTGCAACCCTGACCTGCTAAAACCATAGCCCTAAAAAAGGAAGAAAGTATTGTCAGGGCCCCAACGGCAACAATAGACCTTCCTGGCCCTGCCCAGCCTCCACTGGGGCCTCCCTCATCCCTGTCCAAGGGCCCAGGAGATTCATTTTGGCTCAGCCCAAGGCCCCCAGTCCTGGCTATTACTTGCCCACTCCAGTGTCCAGCCCTGTTTCCTCACCTCATGGCTGGGTTTCCTGGATTGAACTTGGATTGGACTCATTACTTTGCATCTATCTGATGTGGCAGTCTGAAGTCTGAGATGCAAACATGAACCATGTGGAATAATCAGAGAAACAGGAGTGTGTTTGAGGTTCTCCAGGAGGCAGAAGGACTGCACATTGCTTTTAAAGCACGTCCCAACTGAGGAGCTGAAAGCACAGGAGCGGTGGGCTATAGCTCTGGCCATGAGTGTGAGGACGAGTGGAGCAGCTGGTGAGTCCAAGAGTGGCTGTCAAAGATGAAAGGGTGTTGGAAGGAGGTGGCCATTTCAGACAGGCTTTTCAACCCAGCTCAAAAGGTGTCAGAACCCCACAGTTTACAAATCCCAACCTGAGTACGTGGTGTTACTGCCAAAGAACAATCTCTGGGCCTTGCAATAGCCTTGATGGAAAGCTGTAGAAGAGGATATTATAGGCAGTCATCAGAAGTAGACATCATCTATTAATCCATTTATGTTTCTGTCTTTTCTTTAGTATGATAAAATATGTCATGCCAAGGAATTCACATCTGTGAGTGAGGAATGGCAGCTTATCAAGTGATCTGAAGCTTGGTTCAATATTCTTAGGCTTCTAAACAGGATCTTGAGATCCTTATTTACTGACTTGTAAACTTGAACAGGGTTGGTTTTGCAGACTGTAAATGAAGAATAGCATACCTCATGATATAATGGTTATTACAGTGAAGTTTTTAATAATTAATTCTAAAATTGAGAGTTCTGATAATTTCTCTGTGCTCTTCTGTGAATGACACTTGAAGGTGGTAGTGTAGAAGCCATTTATCATAATATGAAGGATTTCAGATCTGTCACTCATTTGCAGCAAATGGCCCAGAAATGAATGACTTACATCCGTATTTTGACACTGTCAACAATGATCAATATTTTTGTGTTCTCAGCAAATGCTTTCCCTACATAATATTTCTCTCATTGACTAAAGGTGATTGGTTTGATTACCATGTTAAGTAGATGATTTTCACAAGTTTTAAAAGGAGTATGCTTTAGTTGTGCTACAATGTGGACTGAAACATTGCCAAGAAGAGTAAGAATACATAGCTCTAACCTGTAAACTTTGTTGTGTTTATATCCTCAATGCTGGAGATAAAATTGCTTTCTCAGTTTCCATCATGCTATCATCCTTAGCCATTATAAGTTTTTTTGTACTGAGGGATAAATCAAATCCCAATAAATACCCACAGCATACTGTCATTGCCCTCTTTGTGCTCTCCTTTTTTCTCCTTGCTAAGAAGTTTGTTAGTGGATAGAAAACAGATCCTTCTTTCCTGTAGCAGCAGACATCAACCTAGATAACTTCACAGAATGAAGCTGTTTGCCTTTCACTCTGCTGTGGTTTAGGTTCAATCCACCAGACCTGCAACAGACGCTCTCTGTTAACCCCTCTTCCCCCAAACAGAGGAAGAGAATGAGGATAAGGGAGAGAGACTTATGGCCCCCTCCCCTCCCCACAGGGAGAGGAAGGGAATAAGAGAGAGGCTTCCAGATTAGAAAAGAAGACTAAAACAGCTTTAATGAAGATAATAATGATAAAATGGGATATATACAAATATATACAAAACCGATAGCAAACCCAACCTCTCCCTGATGGCAATTACATCACCGTCACCACTGAGGCTGTAGCAGGCACTGGCAAAGTCCCAGACTGGGCTCAGCAGCAGACAGGAACTGAGTTCAGGAGCTGGGTTCTGGAACACACGAACAGGGCTCAAAGGCAGGACCGAGAAGAAA
>VZZY01000990.1:126495-263793 GCA_013400335.1 Eurystomus gularis | reverse complement strand
TATAATATTTATTTATATATATAGTATTTACAAGTAATTTTTATAAAAATATAAAAGCCATTGAGATCTGTGTGTATACATGTACTCTGTCATCCCTTTCAGTATGTACTACAATGTGTTTAATGTGCTAGAGTTATTTTTGCTCTATCTTCATACCAAAAATGGGAAATACCCTATAATCAATATTGAAAACCAAAGCATAGGACTCCAGTCACTGGGAACAAAGATGTTCTTCTGTTTTTTACAGCTGATAAATTTGTTTTTAAGGCATACATTGGAAACCAAACATAACACGTTATAGAGAATAAACTGTTATTGATACACGTTTTTTTGGGATGTAGGATTAGCATCTCTGTGAAAGCATTGCATTAAAATTCTCAGAATCAACATAGTAAAGTTTTTTCCCAGTTTGCCACATAGTTTCCATTTGGGATGTGAACAGTATAGCTTTTGGAATGGTATAAAATAGAGAAAATTCTAACCAGTCTGAGGCATATTGGTGGATTTCACAAGGCCCTTGATAATTAAACATCCAGCAATAATATCCCATTGGTACCTGTGATTCTCAGTACACATCTATCACTTAAAATATTTGCACAATATGATGGATGGGCTTGCTTTTTCTTTTGGAATCGCAGTGCTTGTGGTTGTTTGGTGAGAAGAGCAGAATGTAGTGCTATTCTTTAGTTCCATAAACTTCATGTGTGAGTCGTGTTAGACAAGAATTTTGGAGGCTGTTCAATTTAAAATTCCTAATGCAGATATTCTGAGACACACACTGGAAGCCTCTGTGCCTCCTTTATTGGTTAGTATTTATACATTTGCAACCAGACTTTTTTTCTTCTTTTTTCCCCCCCCCCCTCGTTTAAAGCTAACTGTGAACCAAGGCCAATAGTCTTAAAGGTCACCTTCTGTACTGCAGCTATAAAAAGTTCTAATTTGTGTTGATGGACATGAGTGATTATCAGTGTCAAAATTTGTTTAGCTAGCGCCTATTAGAAATTGTTTAAACATCATCATTATGCCCTCGTTCTATGTGGTGTTTTAACATCCATACTGAAATCATCTGCTCCCTATGTGAGATTCTGGCCAACAGAGCTTCACCCTACGTTTGCCAAACGTGCAGGAATCCTCCTCTCGCAGTCGGGTACAAGATTTTTCTCTTCTTACTTTTTGATCGATAATTGTCTTTCTTGCAAATACTTCCCACTGATCCTGTAACACCGCTTAGTTCATGGACAAAGAACTGGTGCATGGGTAGTGTTAGTACCGGTTCCACGTACTCGTGCCGTGGCTGTGTCTGAGCTGCTGGACACACAGAAGTTCCCTTGCAGGGTCGCTGCCTCTGCACAGCTCGGCTGTACACGGAGTACACGGTACGACCAATTGTTCCCCAAAGTGTTGGCTCTGCAGTGTCTCCTTTGTGTAAAATGCAGCACACCGTGCTCCGGGAGCAGGAATTGGAGAACCGCATATTATTAGTGCTCCGCATATTGACATTGATTGCGATTCGTTCATTCCGGTGGAACAGAATGTTTGAAGTGTGATTCCACCCGGTTTAGAGTCCCAGCCCCTTGTGCGGGGCTGCACAATTCCCAGTCTCCGTTGTACCTTGTGTTTAGTGGCTGGAGAGCAGAGCAGTAGCTTGGTTATTCCTCATCTGTCTCCTGAGGAAAGGTGGCAGGAAGTCCCCTCTGTCGTTTGCGTAGAGAAGCATCTTAAGTGGATTGAGTTGCACGCTTAATGTATATTAAAGAAAAAGAAGCGAGTGTTGTGATTTAATAATGGTGTTTCCTGATCGATTTAGTGCAGTCAGTGTCTCTCAGTCACCCACATGTCTTCCCACGGAGTCAGATGTATGAGCTGTACTGGTACTTGGACTTAATGAAGCTAGAGAACATATGCTCCATCATGCATTCATTTTTCTAAATTCCAGACAAATTCTTGCTTGAGGTTGAGAAATTTCAGTCTGAAAGACCGTTTCTTTCCTGACCATCTCTGGAAATACAGGGTCTGGTTGGAAGGAGATCGATAGGGTCCTTATCTCCTTTCATGGACAGCAGGGTCTCGTCCTCAGCCAGAAGCAGGATTTGTGCTCTGCATTCGCAATGAGCTGGCCACCACAACCAGTGAGTGCCACTGAAATCGTGTTGTGATGCAGTAGAGGCTTCGTACTTTGGCTTTTATAAAGGGAAAAATGAAAATTGATTGTAATAGACTGTTGTGTTTGCGTTGGCAGTCTCTCCCCATGGCCATACTCAGGCACTTCTGCTGGGTGGAGGAGCAAGGGATGAGGCTGTTACAAGTTCCTCCACAAGAAGAGCTTTCCCTGTACTGAACCGCTGCTCACAGCAGATTGTGCTGCTATTCAGTAAATACTCAATAGATGATTCATATATTCGGTATATGCACTTTCTGAACAACTGCTGGTCGTTCTTCCCTGGAGCGCTGTCCAAGGGCCCCTGCTAGCCATCTTCCAGGGGTTTTGTGTAGTCATCTTCTTTTTAGGGCTTGTCTGCCCTGCCAGTCCACTTGACGTTGGCCTCATGACGCTGAGGGAGGTTTTAAGGTAGGTGTTCTGAGCTTGCACTCCTCTGGATACGGAGTTAGGGGTAAGTGATAGTGCTTTCCCTGCCTCTTCACAGCTCGTCTTCAGAGCATTGTTATTTATGGTGAATTTGCTGACTTTGAGCAGCAAAGGATGGAAGAAGCCATGTCTGCTGAATAAAACATTGGGTCGGGGCTGTGAAGATCGCTCAGTTCCTAACAAAGCCACTGACTTTTCTGTGTGGCTCGGATGAAGATGGGTTAAGCTGGGAGGTGGACCTCTGTCTCCTACGGGAATTGTGAGGACAATGGCCAGGAAAGAATGTGAAGTGCTCAGATACTTTATTGGTTCGAGTGATGAGAGTCCCAAGGTCACAACATTCAAAGTTCTTCTTTGCAAACGCAGGCGCAAGTCTCCGTTTCAGTGACATTGGATTAATATCTTTTAGTCTTTAAGTGCCACTCATGCTTTAGAATTATTATTTCTTTTTACTTAAGAGAACAAAACCCAGTATGTTTGATGTGCTGTGTTACGTCGTGGAGGTTCATTGCACGCCCTGGTTGTATTTGACCGTAGCAGCGAGAGAACCGAAGCTCTCAGAGAACCCACGCTGGCACAGTTCAGCTGCGAAGGGGGGAAATGTGCGTGTGCATGTGGTGCACATCATCGTGTAGGGAACGGGTTTTTTTGTCCTACAGCTCTTGCGTTGTGAGTCAACACTTGCTGCACTCATATTTTTATCCAAGAACATTTTGGAAGGTTCCTAATAAAGGTATAGCATGTTCTGAACTGAGGAAGCTCATTTAGTTGCAGATGAAAGTTAGGCTGTCACCTGATGGCCCTTTCTCTTTGATCTGAAATTGTAAACAGAAAAAAAAAAAAAAATCCCTGAAAACAGTATTATCTCAACCTAGAACAAATAAACGTAACGATAGCATCAGTGGGCTGGTGGCCAGGGTCCTCTGTAATCTTTTACGCTGTCAGACCTCTGTTCTTCTGACTCCCAACCTGCTGCTATAAGTGACGCGAGTCAGCAGAGGTAAACAGAGGGAATGATAAAAACATTCCAGCGCGGGCTGCCACACAACATGTGCCGATTGACGCTCTTTGAGGGAATGGGTTTGGGATGTGATTTTGTGGAGACTCTTCAAGGTCCTGGCACGTACCGTGCCCAGGTTAGTGAAACATTGGGATAGTTCACAAACACGGGGTGTAAACCTCCGCGGTTAAGAGCAGTTTCTCCCTATTTTTTGACATACTCACGTAGTTGCAATTATTGGAATAGTCTCTGGAAGAGAGACTTTATTTCTAGGGAAGAATCTGAAATAATAAAGATGGATGTGGGGAAGTTGATCAGTCTTTGATGAAAGCAGACAATAAGTATCTGCTGCAATTAGGAGCAGCTTAACTATCTTGAGGAGACGGAGCTCTAAGCAGAGTGGCGTTTGCCGTTTCAGTTATTAACAGAGAGCAGCTACTCTGGCTGAAGGACCCTCCGTTTTCATACCAAACTTAAATCAGTTTTGACAGCTCAGGGAGACAGAGTTGGGTCTGTGTGGGTCTGATAAATCTCATTGTGCAGTCCATGATTTTATTTTTTCATTTGTGTCGCCACATCATTTCCTTAATTTTCTCAACCAAAAAAAAAAAAAGAAAAATTCAAATGCAGACCAGTTTTCTAGTTTATTTTGACCCTTGCCTCCTCAGTACTGCTGCTCTTCCTCATTGTTTCATTATATTGGTTGTTGTTTTTTTTTTCTTTCTGCCATCTCCCTGCACAGCTTAATTAAATGCTTCAGTCATGTCGTGTCCTTCAAGCAGTGGTATGTTTCTGCTGTGACATTGCATCGTGTGCATGGTACGGGGGGAAGTTCCTCTTGCTCTGATGCCAGTTGTGCTTTTTTATTGTTTCACTTCACTACTGAAGCTGAATGTAATGCAGTGCAACGCACAAGAATGTACAGATTGTCCTGATGTAACTTGCCCCAGCTGAGAAAGGGACACTGGGGGGCGGGAAAAGAGCCCTCGGAAGATCAAAACGCATTTTAACAGTTGTTTTTTGTAGTCCCTATGCAAACCCCCAGTTCAGTGTTGTGAGCTCTGTTTTCTATTGCATTACGCACTCGCCTCAGGAGTGGACTGTGCCTGGGGAGGTTCTGCGATAGCCCGTAAAGCTCCTTCTCCGTTCTAAGACAATAAGCGCTAGTCCGTGTTTAAGCCTTGTGCGGCAGGTTAGTACAATATTAACTCTGAGAAGCCCTGCAATCCAGGGTGTGGGCTGTCAGTCGTTCCCAGGAGCAGTGGGAAACAGGGTCCCGTGGGGTGCTCCTGTCACCTGCCATTCCTCTCACTATCCCGTTTTAATCAACTGCTTTTAAAATAAACTTTCTCTGTGCTGCCCATGCTTCTGTTTAGTTGTTTGGTTTTTTTTTTCAGTTATAGCTTGAATTTATTTATTTATTTATTTAGTGACTATGTTCTAATAAGTTTGGAGAAGCTGTGGGAATAAGGACCGATAGCAAAAAACTTACCTAGATCTCTGTTACAGAGAATAAGTGAATGTATGCCAGCTATGAAGCCTTTGGTTCAGGTGATTTCCTCTAGATTTTCAGAATATCAGAAATAACTTTTTGATCCGTACAGTCTTGAAAGCTGCCCTTCAGCAGAGCTGTGGACACGTGACGTGTCCTTGTAGGACTCCACATAATAAATTACCCGACTGTCTCGCTTTGCGCAGCCTCTGAACGTGGCAGTTAAATCTTCATTCAGTTTTCTGGAGGGTTTTACATCATAGTGTTCGAAGTGCAGTGGAATAGGATAGTGGAAGTTCAAAAGAACCATAGGAGATGAGTAATTGAAGGAGAGCAGGAGGACACGGTGTGAAATAGAAAAGAAGTTACAGGTGGTAGAAGTGAACGCTTTGCTGGAGAGGGTTGTGAGAAACAAGGGGTGAAGGTGGGAGAAATGGCAAAGCTGAAGGAAGCTACATGGTGGAATAGCATTGATAATTTTGAGAGGATACTGATTTTTTTTTCTCGACAAAGTTTCGTATTGATATGGTCAAGAGTCAGTAGTAGACAGTAATGGAAGAGGTGCAGCATGTCTGGGGAGCCAGAACCCCTTTGGGTTTGACAGGTACTCATCAGGATTTGTGGAGCGAGCCGAATAGTCTGTAAAATATGGACAAAATTTCTGCAGAGCTGCTGTAGAACAGGAGTCCCAGAATATACCTGGTTTAGATGTGGGGGGATTGGAGGATGCGTGCCGTTATCCTTGTAACATTCTGTGGCTGTCTTAAGTGCATTCCTTTGGGCCAGAAAAGGCGTTGGTGTTTCTAGTGAGGACCTTGAAGCATCCAGGGATTTCACTGGGACTTGTGGATGTGCAAGAAATGTAGCTTGAAGCTTAAGAAACCAAACTGCTCACAAACTAGGAGGAAGAAATGGCAGCAGAGCTAGGAGAATTTACCGCTGTTCCCACTAAAGTATTTAGTATTGTAACTTAAAATATCTTAAGGGTTCCGGACTTAAACAAAATCCCATATCTCTAATTCCCTTTACTGGCCCAGACAGAGAGGATAGATAAAATTTTGAAATCCAGACATGAGTATGAAATCTGCTGTTGACCTTGAGCTATAGAATAAACTTTGCATCACGAGAGATCTGGCGTACTTTGTACTTTATTAACATACATCTGTAAACACTATGGGGTCTGGATTGATCTTCGCTATCTAAACATTACATCATAATTAACAACAAATCCAGAGATATATTATAAATACATGAAATAATAGTACATTAACCTAAAGGACAGCAATAAATTGCAACGCTTAGCATAAACTTGAAAACCACTAATGGGCCACTGTGCAGTTTGTTTATACTATAAGCAGTCAAGAACTCTCTGTAATGCACAGTAACGGCGTGGCGGAGAACAGCGACTCTGGTGGGGTCATTTATTTTGTATTGTTCGTGAACACACACAGCTGATTTTTGGAAGTCATTTCTGAGACTGCCGCGTGAGCGCGCTCAGCCTGGCCCTGCTTGCTTCCGCGTCGGCGGGGAAGCGACGGGCTCCTTCGCGCTGCACGGGTGGATTTGTGCTGATGTGGACGTATTTAATTCACACCTTCCTACGCAATTGGAAGTATTCTCCGAGTTACCTCCTTGGCCTGTCCGTAGTAGTGCTGCCCATCGTTTCGCTGTGGAAGGCCAACGAGGCCATTTTTGAGGCGGGCAGGAGACAGGCAGAATTGCTGCGTGAGTAGCAGTAGTTTCCAGAACGCTTTTTGTGGCTGCCGAGTAGGGTTTCAGAGCTGTATTCCTATAAATTTCAATTCATTTCACACTCATCTGTCAACACTTTTTTTTTTTCCCTTGTTATTCCTGAGTCTCAAAAACCTGTTTGTTCTCTGCCCCTGTGGTTTCAGCCATATTTTAAGTAGTCGTGCCCGTGGTCCCCGCAGTGTTTGTGGTCGTTATTTTAATGAGAACGGTTTGGATTACGTTGTTCCAAACTTTCTTCCTGAAGATCAGGAATATTTTTTTTTCTCTGCGATGTTTACAGTGAGAAAAAACATCCTGTAATGATTGTTTCCCAGTTTCTTGGCCTGTGTTGTCATATGCCAGGGCGGTTGTATTTTTAAATCAATGTACTCCGAAGGATGCGTACCGAGGGCTGAGCAGTACTCTGGAAACATACATTTCTGTTACGCAATACACCGAGATACAATTTCCTTTTTTTCCCTCTGTCATCTCATAGAGATGTCCTCTAAAAATGCTCTGCCAAAATAATAGATGAGTTTAGAGATCAGGAGGGGAAGTTAAAGCTGGATCTGAAATGAATACCAAATATTTGGAACACAGTGGTTTGTTCAGAGGGGTCACATCGAACAACAAGCGTGGCCCTTCTTTGTGCTGTTAGAAATCAGAGAACGGGGCCGTTGACAGGGTTGGAATCATATTCCGACAGCCTTAATGGTTTTATTACACTGGTGATCTCTCTGTTGTAACGCAGAATGGCAATTTGTACGCGGTTCTGACCTCTGGGAGAATTTGTCTCTTTAAACAGCGAGTATTTAAATATTCTTGGTGCTACAGTTTTTCTGTGACTCCACAGCCTTGGGGTTTCTGGTTTTGGCTCTTGTTAATCCCCGTGGGGGTCTCTAATCCTTTTTGAGCACTCTATTAAGGTGAAACACTTTGTCGGCAAACCAGGAGCTCTGAGTGCCCTGACTTAATGTCAGCAATACCAGAATCACTGGACGTGCAGAACCTGCCCGATTTTGGGGAGGCTGCTTTGCTCTCTCGTTTGGGTATGTCACTGTAATAGGAAAGAGCAGGTGTGTAGGGCTGGTTTTTAGTTATCTATGTAGTGTTGATGAAGCATTTTGTGTCGTGACAGTCTGCCAGGCAAATATCTTGTCGCAAGTCACAAGAATTAAATCCTTTATTTATCTCAAAGGCTTCAGGGCTCACTTGGAAACTTGCACTTTGATGAATCCTTGCTGCTTTTGTCTGGAATAGCTGGAGTGCATTTCTGGAATATTTGTCAAGATTTTATCAGTGTTTACTCCGATTTGAGTACCTAGTGTATTGTAAAACTGGCTTCAGTGAAATCTTAAAGAATTTTATTTAGTTTATGCTGTTTAATAGTATAATGAAAACTAATCCTTCATCTATGTGTATGTTTGCTGTGTTAAATCCCGCTTGCGTACGTGGTTTTTTAGTCAGCTTTTACCTTTAAAAACATTTTTGGAAGAATTGTTTTAGGATTTTTTTTCAGTGGTAAATCATTTTAACCTAGGCTACTTGTTTTCTTGAGTTGTCTGCCAGTACGGGGCTGGAAACAAACTTTAATCTCTCTTTTAAAGCCTTCCTTCAGGGACAAGAATTTGCTTTCCATCAAAGTGTTGTGTAAAGCACACTTAAAAGAGAATTAAATCCTTCTGGACTTCATATCTGAGATCTGTGCAAGGAGTAACTATAGTAGAAAATATTTAACTGTATTTTTACGTTTGCTTCAAGACTGGCCACTTTAAGCTAAACTAAGACCTGTGTTTCTCAGGTGGTGGATATAAGGTCGGGTACGCATAAGAAGAAACCTAAGTGGGGTCTTGTCTGGGACTCCAACAGCTGATTAACAAAGATTGTTCTGTGGAAAATGTGCGGGGTTATGGAGGGAAATGGCCAAAGTTGTTCAGTTTCCTCTTGACAAAATTTTAAATCCATAAAGAGCATAGCTCCAGGGCTACCTGGGTGACTGGTAGTTCCACCGAGGGATCACTGACAATAGCAGGATTAGAGACCATTACAGAGAGCTTTTGAAAATCCTGGACGTTGATTTTTGGTTTATGTAGGACATGGTATTTCTGTTGACTGAAAATACAGTTTTGAGTGCCAGTATTTGTCAAAATCAGGCCCGGTGGTGAGATCTCTCTCTTCTCATCTCTCCCTTTTCCCCTCTTTGGGTAATCTCTAAAAATTAAAGTAAACAAGCAAATAAAAAAACCATGTAATTGAAATGATTTCCCAACTCTTTTTAGAACTAAATTCTACTTGAAAATTACACCGAGCTCTTGTGGCTTTCTGTAGTACTTTGCAGCATGGTTTGTTTTCGTAAGTCCAGGCCTGTTGCAAAGAAAGATCTCAGAATATTCTAAAAAGTACACAAAATTTGGAACTGTTTGTTATACTGTAGCTTATAACGCATACTGAATGTATACTGACTACTAACTTCATTGGTACATATGCTCCAATTCAAGTTATTGCCTAAACTTTTGGGGTTTTTATTCAAGTTTCCATTTAAGATCCGTGTTTGCTTACAACATGATGGTCCATTTCCTCTGCTCCACGTGTGTACAGTGCTGACTGCATTCCCGATTCTCTCCTCTGCGTTCTAGGTACAGGACATCTCCTTCAGCCATGACTGCCGGTGGGTGGTGGTCAGCACGCTTCGTGGCACTTCCCACGTTTTTCCCATCAATCCTTACGGCGGCCAGCCCTGTGTGCGAACACACATGTCACCCCGCGTGGTAAATCGCATGAGCCGATTCCAAAAGAGTGCGGGGTTGGAAGAGATCGAGCAAGAGCTGACATCTAAGCAAGGAGGACGCTGCAGCCCTGTTCCAGGCCTGTCAAGCAGCCCGTCTGGCTCACCGCTCCATGGTAAAGTTCTTTTTCTTTTTTCTCCTCCCCCTTACGTTGTCAAGAAACCTTTCTCTTTGCGTCATTAATGCCCACGTCCTCTGTGATGTTTCAGTACGTGCTGTGTGGCTGCCTGACTCAAAAAGATTTGGTTCCTTACCTTAAGGAACCTTAAGGTAGCTTACCTTTGGAATGGTGGCCTAAAGATGTTCTTCAGTTTCATCTTTGCTGTTCTTTTTGCTCTTCTCTTTCATGAGGTCTCTACTAGAAGCTGCTTTGCTTGGATTCAGGATTTGCTGCATCCTTATCCCTTCTTTCTGTTAAGAGTAAGTCACAGCTTCCATGGAAGGGCAAGTTTGGTATGGGTAGTCACCCTTCTCCAGCTCGACAGTATTAAAAATGGTGAGGAACTGTCCCTCTTCCCTAATCCTGAGTAGGGTTAGAAGTTCCTGTGAAAGCCCAACGATGTGCTGTCATAGTCAGCATCTTTGCTGCTATAGAGAGAACCTTTGTGGGATTTCTGAATCAAAAGAACAGTACTAGACTCGTCGATTATTAAGGGAACCAGAGTTGTCTCAGAAGAAGCCTCTGTATTTTCTCCTTTCTTTGGACTTTTCTGAACAGAGTTTTCTGCATAGCTGTTCTGTGGCCACGTTCTTCTGCCTGGAGCCGCTGGAAGGCACCCAAAACGTGATCTGTGGTTTCCTCCTCCTTGGAGACATTTGTCTATCTGCCATTTTACTTTCTCTCTCATCGTTGTAGAGCAGCTCAGCATGTCAGCCTTCAAAGGGGCTGGGGAGCGCTCTGAAGGTTTAACCGTGGCACACCCCATCCCTTTTAGCTGCTGACATCACGTAGGGGAGAGGAAGGAACTATCAATTTGTGCAGCTTTCATCCAACCAATTCTGTTTTCTGTCAAGGGAAATTGCAGCAAATTGTTGCCTTTACAGCACTCTTAGGTACATTTGAAGTTTTGAATAGATTTGACACTTTTTTTAAAGAAGGAACAGCAGTTTCATTTGCTCTGGGATCCTCAGTGGTGGACAGATTTTCTAGGTAGGAGAAAGACATTCATGGTTGAGTTACCGAGAAAGGGAGCAGCATTTGTGGGAGTCTCTCGGGAGTTTGGAGGCTTTGCTTTTCAAATGTCTATCTTGAAATATAATAAATAAATCCAGGGTTTTTTTCAAGATCTTTGTGCTGTCAGCAATGCTTAAAAATTAGCTCTGTTTAAACAATTAGCTCCATTTGAAGGCTGCGCGTGGATGCCGAGAATTAAGGCAGGAAGGTGACTGGTTTCCAGAGAACTTCACGCAGATTTTGCTCATACTTTCTCATGGTGTAGAAGGGCTTGAAGTTGGACACATGCTAAGACTGCGTGTTGGTGACTTGCAAACCTTCACGTGAGAATTTTCCATGCGAAGTTTGCGGAGGTTTTATGGAGTTAGCAGAGTTGTCTTAAAAAAAATACTAGAAAAAAAAAAAAGATAAAATAGTTTCATTTTAAATAATCCATTGGGCAAAATATTGTAATGTTTTTAGCAACATTGTTGCTGCTTTTTTCATCTCAATAATCTTTCCATTTACCTTACTGAAGGCAGGCAGGTTATTGAACCGTATTATACGGCTTTTATGAAAAGCCATTTATCATCAACTTGGAAAAAAAAACAACTGAAGTTTTCAGTGACTTTCAGTAGAGGGATTTAGTGTGCGTGTGTGGCAGCTGGACTAGCCAGAGCCCGGTGATTATTTTAATTTGTGAGCTAAGATGTGTTTACTCAGATTGTAACAGCTCCTTATCATATTAGAATGTTAAGTTATTGTTGTTTAGAGGAGTTACGGCAGTCTGGTGACAGGAGTGTAGACGAGTACCCTGAACTGAAAAGAGCAGTTCTGGGTTTAAGTCTTTACTTTTAACTCACTGTGTGACCCTTGGTAGATTTTATTCAGCAGATTTTGTCTATCAGCTTTCTGCTGTGTAACAAGAAAAATAATCTCTGTGTTCCCATGTGGGGAATTACTTGGGGTTTTTTCTTGAAAAAAAAAAATATTGCTTGAATAATTTTCTTCAAGAAGAATAGCATACTTTTCTTACTCATCCCTCTAAATGCAGCTGATTACAATGGAAATAAAACCAAAGACCATGTCCTGGAGAGCACCATTACAGCGGGACAAATTGATTAGGTGAAGATTGTGCTAAAACTGGTTTTATCTGTGGAGGATTCTTTTGTGTGGAGTCTCGTCATCGTGATTTTCCTCTTACTTTGCAATCTAGAAAAGTTTCAATAAACCCTGAGTTAGAAAAACTGCTGTTAATCCTCCCGCTAATATTTCTTTGGCATTACAATAGCTTTGCTACAGCCTTGGGCCAAGTGACCGGACTTCTGTGAGGGAAGCGCTGGCTTGTTATCTCCTTTTTTGATTAGCATTTATAACCTATTGATGCTAACTTGTGATTAGCTTTTGTTCTTGTAAATATTTTCAGAGTTCAGGCTTTGTAGTGTTTTTCTCACATGTTTTTTAACTCCTAGTTTCAAAATGAAACTGTTAGCTATGTATATAGTAGCAAGGCCATCTATTTACATTTGTTGGAGTCCCCAGGAACTGTTTACCCACACGATGTACGAATTTACTGGGGGTGGGGATGATTTCATTTCCAAATGAATCATAGTTTGGCTTTGTTCTTTTTACCAGAATGAAGTAAACTGTTAAAGCGAGGATGATCAAGGGCTATTTCCTTTGCACCTTTTATAGCTAACACAGATTTTTGTTTGGTTTATTCTGTCTGTTAATCCGGCGGAGTTATATTTTTGTCATTCCATTGGATTGCCAGAGTGTGTTGTCAGTAACATCTGAGTTAGGTTGGGATCCTTTTATGGGCTTTTACTATTATAAGGCTGTTACGACATCAGTTGGTTGTGGGGCTGAACATCAGGGTGGAATATAGCCTTATGTGACCTTGTCATTTGTATAAAGTGGGGCTTTTGCTACTCACCTGTCTCATAGGTACACTGTGGATTAAAGAATGAGTAGTTAAAACACGCCTGTGTCCTATCTGTTGTCTTCAGGACACCTCTGTGTGCACAGTGAGGAACATTTAAATGTAAAAATGTAATGCTTTGCTTGGAAGATTGAAAGCTCTCTATAGATCCTATTATTTTTATTCTGCAAATTACAATTTACAGTATGTTACTATCATTACTTCTTGCACCACCAGTGAGTTAGTGAGTAGATCTCTAGATCTACTCGGAGGTTTTTTTCTGTTGTTGACTGCAGGAATTTCCAGTGTCGGAACAAACAATAATATAGTAAGTTAAGCACACATTGGACCTATAAACTTCACATCCACACCTACTAAAAACATTCAATCATAACGTGATACTCTCTGAATTTGTCTTGTCATTCTGTTGCGAATTGGAGTATTTATTTGGATGGTGTCGTTTTGCCAAATAGACCATTCGTAATACGCAGTGGTTCTGTTTCAGTTTTAATACCTATGCTGAAAGGGAGTACATAAATGCAGTGTTATAAAAAACCATGTTGTTCTGTATATATTGCATGCAGGCTCCTATGTAGCTCCTTATAAATATTTTAGTGTAGCACATTTTCCATTGCAAAATCCTTTTTAATTTTAAAAATCAAAATGGGTTTCTCTCGCTTTTCCTTCATTTGTTACAATCCCAACATGATTAAAACCCAAGCACAAAACTAGGAGTTTGATAAACACGCAGTCTGAGATGCTTTAAATATTTTCACGTTACTTTTCACTGTTTCCCAGAGTGAAACTCCTTTTACTAGAAGAATTCTTATGGGAAAGCAGAGTTGAAAGGACTGACATCATCAGCCCTTCCTGAAAAACAGATTGGTTTCCTTTAAGTAACACTCACTTAAGAAACCACCTATTTAGAGAGAGGCAGACGAAAATAGTTTCAAAGAAAATTAACTGTATAATAACTTAGAGCACTGGAGGGCAGTTCCTTCCCAAAGTTTAACTCGAGAGCTGGCACTGTAAACACGAGTTGAGAACAGTTGGAAAGCCTCTATTAAAGCTTCAGTTTTTCTCTTTGTAAACCGTAGCTTCTCCCGACAGAACATAGTTTTTATAAATGTACAAAAACAATAAAGCAAGCTGCACAACAGCCCCTATTTAGTACATTTTTTTAATGTGCTTTTAATGTTCCTGTTTGTTAATCATTGCACTTTTCCACAACGCCACACTTGGCTATTTTTCTATTATTATGTAAACCTGCTTTCAAATAATTTCTTCCCCCGCTTCGCCTACGAGTCCCGATTTGCCTCCAAATCCCCGTTTTTCCCCCCCAGCGCTCTGCGCCCGAGGGGCGGGAGAGGCGCTGCCGGCGGCAGCGGAGCGCCTGCAGGGGGCGCCCTCCTCCCGGACATGGCGGGGCCGCTGAGGGGGAAGCGGCCCTGACCCAGCGCCCCTGCTCCTGCTCCCGCCTCTGCCCCTGCTCCTTCCTCTGCCCCTGCTCCTACCTTTACCTCTACCTCTGCTCCTGCCCCTGCTCCTACCTTTACCTCTACCTCTCCTCCTGCCCCTGCTCCTACCTTTACCTCTACCTCTGCTCCTGCCTCTGCTCCTACCTTTACCTCTACCTCTGCTCCTGCCTCTGCTCCTACCTTTACCTCTACCTCTGCCCTTGCTCCTGCCTCTGCTCCTTCCTCTACCTCTGCTCCTTCCTCTGCCTCTGCCCCTGCTCATTCTTCTACCTCTGCTCCTGTCCCTGCTCCTTCCTCTACCTCTGCCCCCGCCTCTGCTTCTGCTCCTACCTTTACCTCTACCTCTGCCCCTGCTCCTGCCTCTGCTCCTTCCTCTACCTCTGCTCCTTCCTCTACCTCTGCCCCTGCGCGTTCCTCTGCTCCAGCTCCTCGCCAGCCCTCCTCTTCTCCTCGCCCGCCCCTTCTCCTCGCCCGCCCTCAGCTTCTCCTCGCCTTCCAGTTCTCCCCAGCTGTGGGGTGGAAAGGTAACGCTGTTTATTCCGTTAGCAGCTGCTCAGTCACTTTTAAGAGCGATTATTTCGTTTGGGAGAGTTTGCGTCATGGTTATACGTCGGGTTTTTTTGTATAGATGACTCCTGAAAATTCTCAAGTGTGCTCCTGGTTGTTTTTAAATAGGTATAAAGCACTTAACAAATAGTGGTAATAAAAGCAGACCTTCTTTTTCATTAATTCTGGAAGAATTTACCTTACAGTCGCTGTGCTACTCCTATAAACCCTCCACGCTCCCTGGGCGAGGGGCTGCCTCAAACACGTGGCGATTCCCCTGATTTCACACTCTCATTTGAAGTTTCCCTTTACATTTTTGAGGGAATTGGGGAAAGAAGGAAAAAAAAAAAAAAATCTACCTAGTGGGAATTTTCTGCTAACGACTTTTGAGAGCCCATTACTTCCTTCTGGAAAGGTCCGGGGGCTCTGCGAAGCCTCTTGGCTGTGGAAGTGCCGGCAGAAGTCCCCCAGAGCCCAGATTACTCGTGCAGAGCAGGGGAGAAGAGGTATGAACAGCTGACCATAAGCACCAATTTGGGTACTGGCCGGGAGCTTACTGGTTGTAAATGAGCTGTGTTTTTAGCTGCTTTTTTTTTGGTAGTTGGTTGTTGTGTTTTTTTTTTTTACTGGATAGAGAATCAGTGGAGTGAAAGAGGTGGGTGGTATGTTTTGGATGGGTTCTGAAGTGGAAGGAAAAGACCCATTCCCTTCAGATAAGTAGGGAAGTAGACTGATAAATTCTGTCACAAGGGAAGTCCCTGTCTGTACGTAAAGTGTTTTAGAAGTGCGTTGTTGTAAACAGCGTAGATCTGAGGCTGGGGCAAATGTATGTTTGCCTTTATATTAAAAAAGAAGTTGTGAGTATTCCAGACAAATTGAAGATTGAGGGAGACTCGCGTCAGAAGGGAATTGCAGTTCTTGAGATATGAAGTGTAAAAATATATGGCCGGGTGATTTAGCACAGCAGATGCCATAGCAGTGGTCAAAGCAAACTGTTTCAGAGAGGTTGTGGGTAGACAGGTGGAGGGGAAGTAATAGGTAGTGCACAGGAGACCACGATGTCAAAGATGGATCTGCAAGGCAGAGAGGAGCTGGGTTACCACAGATGTGAGCATCCCACTGAAGTTTTCCTGTCAAGACGGATGATTTCAGTCTTGGTAACATCAAACTGAAGAAAATTTCTCTAGGGTCAAGCGTTGATGGGTCAGAGGCACATACTGAGGGAGTCCACAGAGAAGTGATAACTGGATTTTTAGGTGTTTCTCTGAAAATGACTTAATAAAATAACATTTTGGGATTCTATTGTTATTTTAATTGTTCCCTCGATTACTTCCTCTTAATTTACAGTAAAACGATGGTTTTCACTCAGCAGATCTCACCAGTTAACCAGGGATATAAAAGACAGGCTGGTGTATTTCCTTGTCATACATGGTGAGTAATAAAGACGTCCTGCAGATTGTGCATCGCTTTTGAGAGGGTTTTGCAGTTCATGCCGGTTGGAAATTGATAAATAGCGGTATCAGTGACGCAGAAGAAGGACCGTGCTTTAGGGCTTCTCAGGACGCTTTCTGTGGCTGTGCAGAGGACTAGGTACACTTGCCTACAGCTGGACGGTGTTTTACGGAGGAATGAGTATGATCGGTGTGAAAGTAGTCACTAAGATGGAGCTTTGAAATAACAAGCTGGCTGAAAAGAGCTGGTCACTGAAGGAGTGACGCAGGAGAGGTTCTCTGAATGGTGTTCGTGTCCAAGGCACAAGAGGGGAAGGGCCGGGAGTAGGCCAGGAGAAGAGAGGTCTAGTACAGGGGAACCTGTGGTCCAGAAATTTGTTGGTGGGTCAAGGAACGTAAGTGGCTTGAGGGAGCTGTGATCAGTGAAATGACAAAAAGTAGCTTTGCTCACCTGATAGGAGCCTGTCCTAGGTTTGATCAGAAGGTGAGAAAGTAGAATCTAGAGTTTTTCAAGAGACTGTATCAGCTGAAGGAGGAGGTTTAAGTATCGAGGGTGTTGTATGACAAGAAAGATTTGGCAGGAAGGAAGGTGAAAAGCACATGAAGCTCCGTGTTAGTAACCAGCGAGGGAAAGGAATGGGACAAGAGCTGGTGGGAACAACCATTTATCTGATGGACCTGCTGAGTTCAAGCCCAAACACCTCCTGCTTCTCCTGGCTGTGGGTATTCTGGGGCAGAGCCTCTGTGGCGAGGGAATCCAGGGCTGATCCCTCGGGCCTGCGCTCTCCATCAGATTCCCTGTGTCTGTGATCAGTGATTGATTATGCAGTAAATGGGTGCTGCCCTTGTTGTCTCTTTTCAGTTTATTCTTCTTCAGTAAGGCATTTAAATCAACTGTGCATTTTTGGTAGTCTGAAAAATGTAAACACTTTATGGAAAGAAACATAAGCACTAAGATTGGAAATAAAATATACTTGTATCTTTCAAAAGGTTTATCTTTACCCTTAAATATGCTGATTGGGCTTATTCTTTTTGCTTAGTCTTTGTGGGCTGTGAAAATCGGTTGCTTTTTCCCATCTCAAGGAAATGCATCTTTGACACTTCTCATGACCTGAGTCACGATGCTGTCACAGAGCCAGAAAACATCCTTAACGGTCATGGGTAAAGGAGCAGAGCTGCCGAGGGTGGGCGGTGGGTGGAAGAGGGAGGGAGATCGCAGCGGTTTACTGCAGTTCCTATTCTACGGGTGTTTCAGACAAGCCATTTATTATAATTATCCATGGATATTATTATCAAGTTCTCATATGCAGTGGTTCTCAAGGCCCTTTTTTTTCCACGTAACTTGGGAATAAATACTGTGTATTCAACCTGAATTGAATTCAGATGCTCAAATACTTGCGTGAGTTGTCGCAGCTAGAACAAGGGAAAATAAGTCATATGTAAAAAGGTGGGGGAAAAAACCAAACAAACCGCCAATGTATTAACATGTAGTTTATTGTCAGTACTAAATTCTAGGAAGGTGAGCCCTTGGGTAAGGAGCTGCTGTTAAACTTTCCCCATCTCCTCGCCCGACACAGCTGCATACAGAGGTGTTCTTCAGAAATTCCTGGACCAGTCATTGTCCAGTTTCTAAGACAAGCTGACCAGTTTTTTTTGTTTGTTTTCCCGATACAAAAAAACCTGAAGTCCGTAAATATTGTTCTATTCTATATCATTTGGAAGAAAAGTCTGAGACATGCAAATTTTCTAAACGTGACCATGCTGAAGCATCTCAGAGTCATCTCTGAAAGAAGGCTTTGAATTCAAAGTTGAGTTGATGTGAATTATGGTTGATAGACATGAGAAGGGGCTGTAATAGGACACGCTTGTTTCCTCAAGCGCTTCGTCATTCACCAGCAGACAGTGTTAGTCAAATCCCCACGTGCGAGAAATTGGAGTAACAGAGTCTCCACAGCACCTAGAAGCTGCCTCTTCAATAACTTCATTAGTGGAGTGTTGAGCCTGAGCTCGCACGGTCATTTCCTTGTAAGAGTTTGCAAACTTGAGTCTCGTGCTGTGGTAGCTACAGGCACAGCTTCTGCTCCAGACCTGGCCTACAGCCACACGTTGGGGAGGACGAGCAGTGCCCCTTCTCATTTGTTTGTAGAATATTCCGTAGCTATACCCAGAGTAGTTACAAGAAACTAATCTTGCAGTCTTCTAATCTGCGAAGAGTTGAAGGGGCAAGGTCTGGTGCCAATTGGATGGCAACACCTGGACCCCTCCCTGCCCGTGGCTGGTGTTTACTGGAGGTGCCCTGAGAGCAGAATGACCGGTTTGGCTGATTTTGCTGGTAACCACCATCTGGAGCAAAGCAGCTGCAGTGCCACTCTGCTGTGGCCTGCTTCATGGCCACGCAAAGCCTGGAGCCAGCAGCTGGCAATCAAGTTGCTTTGTTTTTACTTCAAGGAAAGTTTTGCCCATAAATGGGCTTGAACTTTGCACCAACAATATTTTTAGTTAAATAAGTCCCGAAAGATGATTATTTTGCCAGACTCGTATGTGTGGTGGTGGAGGGGTAGTTTTCTGAGGACGCGGTTCAAGGCACCTTTGCTGTGCAGCTCTTGGAGGAACTGTAGCACAGCAAAGCGATATCTGTACAAAATGAGGAAGGGAAACAGCAAGGGAAAAAGCAGACATTTGTGTCGGATATTCAGGGAGGTCTTTTTTACACAAGGCCGTTAGCACTATGGATGTCCTCACAGCTCCTGGTAAGAGGTGCCGTGGGGCCCGGGACACTGTTTCTGTTCTGGCAGAAGAGGCTTCCTCTCCTTTTTGATTCCTCTGGACTGTCAAATTAATTTCTTTTCCATCCAGGAAAAGAAGAAATACGCACGGAGGTAGGTGAAGTGGCCAGCCGTACATCACTAATTGTAGGAGTAAATGACAGGCTCAAATCCCAGCTTGAGGCTTGAACTGTTCTTTCATAATCCGTCTTTGCCCAGGTAGGGATAACAGGCAGCAGAGGGGTCACAGCAGTTCGTTCTCTCTTCTGACCCTTGCCAAGGACATGGGGACGTTTTTGGGTGCCAGTGGGACATTTTCTAACAAAGGGACAAAGGTTTTGAAATCGAAGATAGTAAAAGAAAGAGAAACTTCAGGAGGAGGAAAGGAATGTTAACGAGGCCACGTTCAGAGTTTTGAGCGGATGCCGCTGATAAGCAGCTGGAAGAGCTGAAGTTCAAGGAGCTCGGGTGAGAGGGCAGAGGACCCTGTCTCCTCAGTAGCTGAGACACTTGGACTGGCGCTCGCAAGTCTCGGCAGAGAATTCCGACTTGGGACCTCGCCTGTCGCCATCACATGCCTTGCCTGGATGCAAATAGAAGCTTCTGCTTTCTTAGGACAGTGCTGAGATTTAGTGCATCTGCATTTCAAAAGGTTCATTATCAAGTGGTTTTAAACATTATGAAAACAACCGGCTGCATTATTTTCTCCCATCCATTTCAATGGAATCAGGTTAGTGATAGGTTTTGGCCTTGCACCAGTTTAGCTGAGAGAAAAATCTGCTGTCACTAGCTAGAACATGTGTGTGTACGTGCTGTAGCTAATACAGAATACTCTTCCTGGAATAGATCGGATTGTATTGGAAATATGGAGGGATAGAGTGTGAAATAGTCTAATTTTGGTAGGATCTGATTCAAGGAAATCGCAATGTAACTTTAAATGAGAAGCGATCGTTAACTGGAATAATTACTTTCCTGACTTCTTCTAGGAAAATATGCAACATTTTACAAAGATAAAACACGTCTGACTGAATAAAACCAAGCATAAAAGGAAGAGCCCACTTGGGCAGCAATTAGCGCTCGCGGTGTTGCGTGTGCTCCTCGGGACGCTATTGAGTTTGTCTGTCAGGCTCTTCCAAAGGCCGCCTGCGAGCCAGCATTGCTTCCGCAGGGTTCTCTATTCAGGTCACAAGGCAGCGTTTCTCACCAGGGCGCTGCTGGTTCCTCTTCCGACTGTAGTAGTTTACAGATTATACTGGAACATGTCTGAGAAAAGGTCAGAAGCGAGGGTGAAAGTCTTGGAACTGAAGCTGGGAAGCTTTCCATTCTCATCCGGGAAACTTTTTGTATTGAATGAAAAGCAAAGCAAAATAAACCACCACATCCATGACACTTCTGTTTTTCCTGCCATTTTCTGTCCGCCCCGTTAGAAAGGATTTTATTTCCCTTGTGTTATGCGATGAGCGAACATTTAGTTGTGGAATCTTCAGTGTTAAACCAAACAGAAATAATGGGCAGGTACGGTTCCTTTTCGTGTAACCCGGCCTCCACATGATTGCATGGCCTGGAGTTACTGCGTTTTTATTTACCAAATTAAAGATGTTTATATGGAGTGTTAATGTCGGTAGCCTACGTGGTGCGCTTTGAAATGTAGTCTGTTAAATACTGTAAGATAGAAAAGCTAATCAAGTGAGGTTTGGATTTTAATGACGCTGCATTACTAAGCTTCTTGTGTTGGAGTAAGGGATGAAAAATGAAAAAAACCCAAGAGAACCATTTTATTATGAGCCTGAGGGGTGCTCGGTACCACTTCAGCTTTTCATGTAAAGTGTGTGGAGACACTCAGCTCCTTGTGATCGTTACTTTCCTACCAGAAACACTGTCGGGGCCAAGTCCCGTTTGCTTTTCTCACTAACAGGGTGGAATTTCGCCATGCAAAAGACACTTGGACAGGGAGATATGTCATATACAATCAAAACTAGCAGAGGAAATGGAATGGGTAAAAAGATTTAATTTCAGTGTGGTGGTAGGAAGGTGTTTGCATCCCGCAGGTGTTGGGCTGTAGTTTTGGGTTTAAGCTAGTTTGTGAGTTCTCTTTCCATCCGACAAGGTGAGGGTGCATGCGTGGCTGGGATCCATGGCACCGATGTGTTAGAGCCAGGTTTAAATCAGGGAAGAAGTGATTTGGTGGCATTAGTGTGGTACTGTGAGAAGAGCAGGGCGAAGCAGCGGTAGAGCAATCAGCGAGGCTGCCTCAACATCGTTCTTCCAGGATCCAGTGAAGTCTCTTTGCGTAACTCTGGCTGCGCTGCGCTGCGCTCACAGATGAGCTCCTTGGGGAATGCGTCTTCCCTGCTGCATTTGGATGTATATTTATGTCATGAGTAGCTGCAGAAATCAGGATGCTTTTCTTCTTCTCTCCTCAGAGATAATCTCTGACAGTAGTGCCCTGAAGTCCTCTGTTCAAACACTGACCAATTTGAAACCTGGCCTAAATTCGTCAAGGCCCTTAGTTGATCAGAAGAGGACAAGTGTACTGTATTAATTGCTTTCAGTTCATTGAGTGCTTTTCATACAGTGTTACGAGTCCAACACATTTTCCCCCGGGTGTAGCTTTCCTTTCAGATCCAAAACTATACTTCGAAAACTTAGACATGTGTGATTTGATCAAACGTTTAAACCTCACATGCAGGCCTTACGAACATTGAACAGGTTTAACAACGATTGTAAATAAAAGAACGGTAAATAAGTAACTGTCAACAACTGAGCAGTGCAGGAGTGGAGGCCCATGGACGGTGGAGGATTACTCCGAGTTGTAGCTCCGAGGTGTTGGAGCAGGTTGAGGTGAGGGTGAGGCGCAGGGACACGAGCCCGGCCGCGCCGGACCTGGGAGCTGCTCCTGATGGCTTTTCCACAGATGTCCAGCTTTGTCAAAAACCAGTAAATCTTCCAAAGTTTATTTTCCTTATAGCATCTGTGTTTTATAATGGTGCTTTTAATTTGTTTTTTCTTTGTCTGCTGGGATTTCTTTTGTCCGGCACTTTCAGGCCTCCCTTTTTTTCTCGGTGGAAGTGAGTCCGTTAATGATGGCTGGCTTGGGAATACACCCCGGCGGGGCCGGCACGGCAGCCGCTCCCTCCCTCTGACAACAAAGCCCATTGTTGTTTTCTTTCTTCACTTTTATCCTCAACTTTAATCCGTTTTTCCTTTGAGTGTTTGTGGATAAAAAGTCTGGAAAAGCGCGGCTCAGATTTTGGGTGGGTGATACGAGGCCAGTTTTGTTGCAGACTTTCAGGTACGGAGGCAGAACTAACTGACTGTATTTTTCCATGTCCCAGTAGGCAACGTTTATCCAACATAATGCTGCACTTGTAAATAAATTTCCACTGTCAGACTACCAGAGCCACAACATCCTCGGCTTTTTGCAAGTCCCATAGTAAAATTAATAAGAGATTTACCAGCAGCTTAAATTGAGACATTTCTTTTACTTTGGAAGTCTAAAAGGCTAACTTAGGATTAACTGTAGGAGTTTTTTTGACATGGGCGTAGTTGTGATGAGGAATTTGGACCTTGAGTCTGTAACATTTGAGTGAAAATAACACAAGTGCTTCCTTTTGTATGTGTCCTGAGCTGTGGCCCAGGCTGGAGAGGCAGTGCAGGCAAGTGGGAGGACGCTACCCCTGAACTGGCTGCAATGTGTTCCATGCACAGCTCTTGAACTGTCAGCTGAAAATCTCTTTCGTGGCAGCCCGTGGAAAGACAAATGCCTGACCAGAAGGTCCTGCCTTGCACGGGGTCTTGGGGGCTGTACGCTCATGCTCTGGGTGACTACCAAGGGAAAGTGCCTCATCGCTCAGGATGCTGCTGGAAATGTTCAGACTGATTCTTGAGAGAGCACGTTTGCCATGGAACTGTGATGATGGCAATTAATTTTCTCTAAATTAATTGCAATGGAAAGTATTCCTTGGATAGTCGATAGGATGTGAACTGTGTGTAGCTGTCAGTATAGAAGCGAGGTAGCATTTAAAGTTGAATTGTCAGGGCTGGGTGACACTACTCTATTTGGAGCTATAATTCCAGAGTTTTATTCTTTATTAATATATGTATTTCCTTACAAGAATTAATATACACTGACCACGTGTGGCAAGGTAACTTGAGTCCGGGACTCTCCTGTACTCAATGCTGGATATTTCTAGCAGGCTTAAACTTTGGCTTATTTGTTGCTTGTCCTTTGACAGTGAATCAACAACTGCTTAAGCTGTAGAAATAATGTTGATGCTTGACTGCATTCTTTGTGCTCTCTTGGCCCGATACGACCGTCCTGTACACACGCAACTCCCATTTAGTGCAGGAGGAGGCTCCTGCTTCAAAGGGCTGGAGGAGCGGAGGGTGTCTGTCGAATTTCTGGGTGGGTGCAACAGCAACACCATAAAATCGTGGGGGTTTAAAACGGCTTGTTCCATATAATGTGTGACACTATTTAGTTCCAGCGCCATTCGGAACGCACAATACGGCTTTTGCTGAACGCGCAGGAAGGGAGCAGCCCTCGTCACGGAGTGCATTTGCTGCATCCCCAAGGCTATGCAGTTAGGACGACAAGCATGTACCTCTCCGATAGGTCTGAGGCTACATACAGTGAAGATGTAGCAGTATAGAACATTTCCGTCATAAAAATCACTAAAAATAACTCACAGTGAATGAAAGCAAATACTGCTGCTTTTTCTATTTTCTTTAACCTACCTTATCCTCACCATCTTAATACGACGGTGGTCAGATAGTCAAGAAAACCTTTACTGTCAGAAATAATCTCTTTTTTGTAGCATTCCACCTTTTAATCTTTGACTTGTATCACTTATTTATTTGCAGTTAAGTGACTGAGTGTTGCTGCAGAAAATACAGATTGGCAGGCAGTAGTTATTGGGATGTGTATTTAGGTACTTACAGCTTTTCCATTTGTCATAGCTGATTTTTTTTAATCATATTTGTACTGTGGAGTACTGTGCTTTGTGAGCTATGGTTTAGTTCATTTTTTATTGCTGTTTGTATACATCAGATTTAGCTATACATTTGAAAATGAAATGCTTGTTCTCTGAACGTTTGTGGGGTTTTCTTCTTTTTCAAAGAATTATCTGAGTTTTTGGTCCCATTCAGCATCTCTTTTACACGTTTCCAGTTCTCTCTGAAAGAGAACAGAGCTAAGTAGTTTAGAGAACTGATACTATTAGTTTAGTGATTATTTGGTTTGTTTACTCTGTATTTTCTTATGCGTGAGCCTAAAAATTTGTAGGATGATATTGCTACGATTAGTAAAAAAACTCCTAAGTAATGACTTAATCCTGCAGTTTTCTGAGTATCCTTAATTGCCTGGGGATTCCTCAACATGCATGAAAATAAAGCAGCTCATCCCTGTGTAGGAAGGACATCTGTAAACGCCTCGTTTCTCTGCGTGCAAATCTTCTCTTGAATCAACAGAAGCTTTTGCATATGGAAAACTACACGGTGTGGGGAGCGGAGGGCACGGAGCAATTAAATGTGCCTTGAGAGAGAGAGGACTGTTACAACACAGTCATTTGGTTCAGCAGTTCATAGTTAATCATTATATTCCTAACAAGTAAAAGAAAACAAATTACAGCCATTCGGAGCCCCCTCTGTGGACACCGTCGCTGTTTGCTGTGCAGCTCGTGGTGAATATAGGAGAGAGAAACACGCTCAGAGAGGCCTTGATGACATGCAACAGTAACTAATTAGACAATAATGCAGAAAACTATTCATACTGCTTTCTACAAGAACCAAGAATGCATTATGAAACTAATCTTAAAAAAAATTAATTGCGTCTCAGTCTTAATTTAAAACTGAGCTGGGTTCTTCCCCNCCCCCCCCCCCCCCCCGCCCCTTTCCTGTTTCTTTTTATTCCAAGTTGGTGGAGGAAAATTGCTATTAATGAAATCTACTCTCTGAGGCTTCAATAGGCTTGTTATTCATTAAAGCCTTGCTATTTCTCTTAAAATGTATTGACCAATGTTCAGGCCGGATACTTACCACGAAATACACTTTGTAATTTCATCATTTTTGTTATTGTGCTTTCCCAAGATGCAGAGGTCTATGGGCGTTGTAGAAAAAACAAATAAAACCCCTAAGCTTACAGTTATATAGTATTAAAAGAAGGGTGAAGGAAGCATTGAGTGTCTTTAGGATGATGAGACATTCATTAAGATTTTTCTGCCTTCCTTTTCCTTTTTTCAATCCATCTGAAGTACCATTAAAGCTTTTCAGGCAGCTTCCTGTGAGAAACCCTTTTCTGTGCTGTTTTTCTTCCTTGAAAAAAGGTGGCTGCTCTTCAGTCAGATTGTATGGATTTGGCCTGGGATTTGTATAATATCTGCGTAGAATGCATCGGTTGTTTAGGAACCTAATTCCCAATATGGCTCCCTTTTGATTAAGAACAAAGCCAGCGTTTCACAGCATTATAGGAACACAGAAAAACAAGTTAATGATCTAAACCTTTTAATTCATGGTTGCTTGTCTATTTAAAGTACTTTTGATTCCGTTATAAACAGACTGGCCCCTTTTTTGTTTAACTTCTTTTCTTTGGTTTCTTCACATTTCTTTCTTTACTGTCCATGAAATTTGTAGCTAGTTTCCTTTTCTAACTGAAGAATGAAAGGTTGTGACTACAGAGTGATACAGAAAGTAAGAAAGCGTATCTAAACTGGGCGTATATCCAGCACAGACCTCTTTGAAACAAGCTAAATTTAGGGCTGTTGGGATTTTTTTGTTACGTTTTCCCCTTCCTTTTTTAAGTACCTATGTTTTGTTTTCATCTTCTTTTTTGGAATGAATGTGAAGTTTGTTCCTTTGTGGATATTTTCTTGGTTTTTACATGTAGTTTGCATGGCATTATTTGATACAGTTGGTTCTTTCCCTCCGGCCCTGGTTCAGCAGGTTATTGTAACGTGTGCCTTTATCCGCAGAGACAACAAACCCGCCTTTTCAGGACTTTCAGCGACCAACACTGTACGTGGTACTTGAGGAAAATAGTTCCCTTCCAGATATTTTTTGGTGTTTGTTTGTTAACAGAGAACGGCAATCCAGAGCTGCTTGTACAAATCGAACTTGAGAACTTTTGGGTGAACAAACCTGTCAGGCAAGCAGCAGCAGCACGGATGGTTTCCCTTCCATGGAAAGGGACCTTGCCCCCGTATCTAAAAAGAAATATTTGCTGCTTCCATTGTAATTTATTTTTTAGCCGAAATGGAGGGTAATTTTTTAGATACGCTTTTGCTTATAAAAGGAGCTCATTATTCCTTTTTTTCTTTTCTTTTTCTGGGCAATGACATATTTCAGGCAATTGCTAGAAACGATAAATGAAGAAAAAAATTCCAATAATGTGTTTTATTCCATCTCTATCCCATCAAGGTAAATTAAACAGCCAAGACACTTACAATAACTTCACAAACAATAATCCTGGGAACCCTCGACTCCTGCCTCTTCCAAGTTTGACTGTGGTGTTGCCTCTTGCTCAAATCAAGCAGCCAATGACGTTAGGGACCATCACCAAGCGCACCGGGTAAGTGTATCTGCACAAACCTTCCTTACCCTTGTTATTTATAACTAATACAGAAATAATTTGCGTACTAGTAATACTTAGGTTTATTCCTTATTTTAATTGCAGTGTTTGTAATTTAATGGCAACAGGAAGGGGGTGGGGGGGAAGAGGAGACAAGAAAAGAAAACCAGCATCAGACAAGTAAACTAAACCCGAAAGAAAATCTTTAAATATTCAGGAGTATTCATCTGGGTGGGTCGTTTTCTTGCAGTCTGGCATACGGGAAATACTGTCCGCTGACCTCAGGAGAAGTTTCACACCAGGAATTGGGATGAAACATAAGCAGAGCTGTATTCAATCAGAATGAGTTATGGCTTGGCTTTTTTTTTTTTTTTTTTAAGTTTGTTTATTTTGATTTCCAAACTTTTCAAGCAGAAATGATTTTTGACTATCAGAAATGGAAGACAGTAAGCCAGGTTGAGCAGAAAGACAAAACTTAATCCTGCTGGTTTTTTGACCTTGTTTTTCCTCCGAAGTGGCTGTTCTGTACTATGAAATCCGCGTGTGGACTTTCATTTCGGAGCCAGCTGCACTTTGGTACTTCTCACTGTGCCACCATAAAGCACTTCAAAGTATTTGTTGTGAGAAGCTTTACTAAATATATGTATGTTATAATAACTAAGAAGATTTTGTGAGCTTCATAAACTGAAACAACTGGAAGTTAATTGACACAGCTGATATTTTTCTCTCGCTAAATTTCAAATCTTCATTTTTTTGCAATAATACCTAAAGCTGGTGGGTGATTGTTCTATTTTCTTTCCCCTCTCACTTTTGTTCAAATCCCTGCATGTTTTCTAATTAAAAGTCTCCTGCATTAATTTACAAATGGCTTTTATATTTATAAGAAGAATAGCTCGAGTATGGCATGTGGTTAGCCAGAACAATTGAGAGTCCTGCAGGTTTGTAACACGTTCCTGCGTTTTGGCAGACGGGCGCAGGCGCTGCCTCGCGTGCTTCAGTGGTTTCTCGCTCAAGCCCTGATAGGTTGGTGAATTTTACCTTGGGCTTTGTGAATCGGGTCGGGGATTATTCTTCAGGCGAGAGCTCGCAGACGTTCCCTCTCTCCCTGAGTAATTCCCCTGTTCTGTGCTTGAGTGTTCAGGACATCCTGTAAAATCTGTTGGTGGTTGTTTAGCACGCTGAATATGCATGATGGTGTTTGGAAGCTTCCGTGTGTATTCACAGCTATACCTGTGTGTCTCTACACGTGTCTAACAACCCCGTCCTGCTCACGCTGCTGCAAACAGGTATTTCGTTAGGCTTGTTGAGCCCAGTCATGAACTACGAGCCCTGAGCTCGGAGGCTGCCTGCAGATAAGTTCCTGAACTCCACAGATAACTGTAAATGGAACTTGGGAAATGGTAAAGAAACAGTATGAGGGTCGTGTTGTGGTTTAACTTCTTCTGCACATACATTCCAGTTGCTTATTTTTGTGGAGTTTTTTGCTGCTTGCCATTTAAACACAGGCAAGGGAAAAATACTGTGCTGGCCATCAGGTGAATTTGGAAAGTAGAGAAAGGTGTGATCTGGGATGAGGACGGGAAGGAAGGTCGGGTCAGGGAGAGGCTGGTGTGCATGGAGATCAGCAGGAGGTTACAGGTCATCAACGAGGGGAGATGTCCCAAGGTGACTTGAAGAGTACGGTCAGAGCAGGGCAGAAATGTAACTCTGGGCTCTGTTGGTAGACTCCTAGAAATGGAATAGACACTTAGAACTAGGTGGGACAAGACACAGGAAGGAAATAAAAAGCCATCTGAGGTTCTGCCAGGGGCAAGATGGGATGATAGGAATAGTGGTGAGGGGGGGGATTTGAAAAAAAGCGCTTGGTTTACAGCAGTCATTCGCACAGTGGCCTTTGCAGAGGCTGTTTCCTTAATGCTGTGATACCAGCAAACTTTTCTACACCTATTGCAAATGTACTAAGTCTGCATTATTCTATTTAATAATTTATTTTTAAATATCCTAAACATATTTAGAGAGTGTTCGTATTTGTAGCTTTCTTTAAGTAAATTTTGCTCTTCACAAACTGTTCATGTCCTATTATATTGGGTAATTTTTAAAACTAATTAAATTTAAAATACTCAGCAAGGCTTATGTAAGGGGGGGGTGGGAAAGAACAGTCATGGGAAATACCCTGCTGTGTAAATAGAGTTTTCATGAATGAGGATCATAATTTTCAGTGAAGCCTGTGTAGAAGTGTAACGCTAAGCCGAGAGCTTCCTTCATTTGTTCTGCATCCAAAATATTTGATGAAAGAACACAAAATTAACATGAAAAGCTGTATTTATAAAGCAGGGATTTAAGAAGAATGCCTAGGATCTAAGAAGCCTGGCATGCCTAAAATGACCAAATTGAGACAGCAGCCTTAACTTAAACCTCCAGGGGGCAAAGCGTGTGTTTAACATATTTAACATCTGCCCTCATATTTCTAGAAACACATAGCGATGTAAGTCTGTACAGTGTAATATTTAGACAGGACAGGGACCATCTGCCTCACTCGGAGAAGTGTAGGAGGCATGTATTACTGCAAATGGCAAAAGACAGATGTATTTACACCTACATGGTCAGCACCTTTAAGCACTGCTCCGAGGAAACAAGGCTCTTCTTTGGGAGCAGCTGCTTAACCTTGCGATTGTGCAGTGATCAGAAAAGGAGATGAACTCGCTATCAGTTGGATTTTGCAGCCGCTGTTCAGTGGCCCTCAAAGCAGATTCCTGTTCTGTCGTTGCTACTTTTAAAGAACCAAAAATTTAAACTGCTGCAGTACGTTTCTAAAAGTAAAAAGCAGGACTAGAAGAATACCAGAATAATTAGCATTCTGCATTTGTCCGTTCTATTTGCTTTTAATGTATGAAAAGCTTCTTCAATACTAGACATCTCAATTCAGTTTCGCAGGTTTTTATTAACCAACAAGTCAAGTTGGGTTTTGTTCTGCTGGTAGCCAGGACAGCAGAATACTCTTCAGGTACTGAAAGGACTGATCAGTGCTCTTAGTATCATCTCTGAAGCAGAGCTGCAAAGCATGTCATCTTACTTGACAGGTGGAATGGCAGTACATTTTTTAAAAGTGTTCTCTGTAGCCCTATGGGAATGAAAGACTGGAATCTGGAGTTGTGTCATCACTGTGCTGCTCATCACAGATGCTTTTTTTTTTTTTTTCCATGCAAACTTGTAGATTTTGGAGCATTTTCTGAGCAGTCATGAAACCCTCTTTACCCCGAATACAATTTACATTCTCAGCACTAAGTATCTCAGGGCATTACCTCCCTTCTTGCCATCGCTCTCGTTTCCGTGTTCCCTGCCCTCTTTTCTTCCCTTGCTTTTTCAAGTCTCTCATTGTAATTTCTGCACCTTTCATGAAGCACTGAATTTTTGTGCCTATATTTTGTCATCCCATCGACTCGCTTTCCTGTAGTTTGTACCGTCAGCACGCTCTGAGGAGCAGATAGGCTTCCCCACAGGGGCTCTGACGCTACTCAGTAAGGAACCATCTTATGTTTTAATGATTAGGGGCATGTAAGACAATGAAAGAGCTACATTTAATAAGTCTTTCTATATCTATGCCTCAGTTTCCCTCTCAAAATTTTAATAGTAATGCTGAATTCCTTCTCAGATCTGGTGAATGGGTTTAATTCATTCCTCATTTACAAAGAGCTTATAGATTTGAAAGGGGAAGAACTGTATGATCCATCTCATGCTTGTCTATAAAAGGCAGTGAATCAGAGGATGTTAGAAGACAGCTTTGTGTTTTGCAACAGCTCTACAAGCATTCCTTGTCTTTGTGGAATGAGTTGTCCGCAGTTTCCAGTTTGTAAGAATGTGGGGACACAGATGAGCTCTAATAGGAAGGAAGGAAATAAAAGATACAATAATTGCCCCAAAAGCAAAACTGTTGTAAATGTTGGCTTCCCTGACAGCAGCATTTGTTTTAACCTTCTCAAGGGATATGGTCGTTATATTTGGATCATGCTTCATTCTCAAATTCATCATGGCTTTAGTGAAACACCAGGATGTAACCTGCATTAGTTGGGTCTTGTCAAAACAGACACATCCAATGTGTCTTACAGGAAAACGAATAAACCTTGCTTTTTTCCATCCAAAAGGTTTGGCTAGTGTGTTTTTAAACGTGAAACTCTATCCGTTCTTCATCCTATCCCTCATTCCACCCTCAGTAAGGGAGGGGGAAAGTAGGTAAAGTGTCTGATGCAATTTTAGCATTTTAGCATTTCTCGTTGCTTATATTATATGCACTGAAAATCACTGATACCCGTTTGTTTTCTTTTCACTCAAAGAGTTTAATTTATCCCAGGTTCTACTACTGAAGCAAACAAATGTAAGGAGAGCAAAGTCATGATGTCACGACAGAGTTCAGTAGGAAAAAGTAACTAAAAAGCCAAGAAAACAATTAAAAAGTAAAGCTGAAGAATTCAGCGCCATAGGTCAGCTGTCCCGCGTGCTGGGGCCAGGCAGCCTGCTCCTGGCACGTTTCTCAGACATGTTTTATGTCACCTTTAAGAGCATGTTTTGGTAAGAAAGCAACTACTGTAATGATTTGTAATTGCTATGGAATACAGGTATTTGCACGAAATTTTGATCAGATCTCACTATTTATGAGAAGATTCTTGCTGTTCCAACAGATAGTGGTGAGGGTTAGAATGAGCGGGTATTGCACAGCTTTAAAAGCTTAAATAATCTTTGCTAAACACAGTAACACGCAGTCAAAGAATGTTTCCATTTGCACTTGCTAAAACTCAGAATCAAATAAGAAATTAAGGACATGTAGCTGGAATTTGGAGTCATAAATCATCTTCATTCTGTAGTTTTCCTCTGGAATTTCTCGGTAGCTATGAGAACAGGGAACCTCAGTGAGGATTTTTGCCTTGGCATTGCTCAGCTCCCGTCGCCGAGCGTAGCCATCTGGTGCTGTCTTTTCAAGGTTGGGTTGTCCTGTAATTTGTACATTCTCTCTCTTTCTCAATTAGCATACCATCCATGTTATGGGAAGGAAATAGTGTAAAACAATTGCTCGTGTAAATATCATAGGAAAAAAGAGGTCATCTTAAAAGAAATTGGGTCTCGTGAACAGAAAGGAAGCGCTGACTTGTCTCTCTCACACCTAAGGCTTTTTATTAAGACTCTGCAGTAGTCTTTGGAAGTGTAACTGTATTTTTTTCATGATACAACATTTCGTATCCACGTTAAAAAAAAACCAACAAACAAAACTTTCCATTGAAGTGCGTATCCACCTGGCTCAATTTGTAATTAAAATAGAGAGAATTTGTTCATTTGCAAGTATAATCAGATCAGCGTAGTATTCTGTGGGGAAAAAAAAAGAAGAAGCCTATATTCTAAAGTGTTTTCATGAGCTCAGCTAAATGTTATGTGGCTGCTTTCTGCAGGCAGAGAAACTGAGGCAGAGAGGAAAAACAAGAGTGCTTCCCAAACATCCAGGATGATTATTTAAAAGTTTTAGGCTTCCAGTCAAAGTCAACCACTCTCTGATGAGTCTTCAAATTTACAGTAGATACATTCCAGGTTTTAAATTCTATTGGCCGTGGGTTATGCAGAAGACTTTGTTTTCCATTAAATCTTTAATGAGCGCAGCAGTGCTGGGCTAATCTTCTGCTGAGCCATTAGAAGGTCTTGGACTCAGAGACTGGATGTGTTGACTGTATAGGAGGTTGTACAATCCGTGCAGTTTATACAGTTTAATTGGGTTTTATCACTTTTCAAAGATGATATAGTATGTCTACAAAGGCAGCTGGTTCTACCAATTGAGCTTTTCTCCCCGTAAGTGTTAACCAAGCATTTATGTAAATACAAGCAGTTAAAGGCTCCTCTGTTATCCAGAGTTCAAATAGCTTCAATATGGTTTTTGGCCTATATTACTATTAAAAAATAGGGTGTTTTTTTCTGGAATGTTCTATTCTTTATTGGATTTTTACATCTTTGCAGGTTGAGGAATATATGTCTTAGGTTTGTACCTTCACCTAAATGTTTTTTTTAAGAGGATGTCTTCATTCATCGATGTTGTGCTCATGTCAAATTTAGTTCACAGGATTCTTTTTTATCAGGCTGATGTCCTTTTAACTGGGCAGGCATATGGCTGAGTGCTTTATACATCTTTCTGTGACAGGCCTTTTCTGTTAGTCCATTCCCTGAAATTATTTCACTTGTTCCAACTAGCCAGAACCTATCGCTGAGTCACAGTGTAGAAAGAAAAATGACACATTGGCATTTACAAAATCAATTATTCAGCAATTTCATGGATGATGTTACATCCCCAATGAGAATCAAAGAAGCCTTAAGCGTGTGAGCAGCTCTAAATTTACCTCCTGTTCCTCCTTTTCAGATTTTATGCTAATGTCAGTATGGCGATGGCTTTTCCAAGGGCGATGTAAAGAACAAGGGAGGTATCCATTAAAAATGCACTCCAATTAATGGTGTGTGTGATACCGCTTTAAAAACTACACACTGTGCAAAATACTTGAACAAAAAATCAAATAAAATCATGGCGTGGATAAACTGTGGAGTGGCCAAAACCGTTCAGCTCTATCTGAGATTATTTTTAACATGGAATACCTTTGAAATAAGTTAGGGATCTCTCTCCCGTATTCCACGCAAGCTTTTCGGTGAGGGAATAAGATCACTGCGTCATACAGGTCCTAAAGATTTTGAATTTAATGATGTGTTTCTATCCTAGGAAAAAAGCTGAGTAACATTCCTTAAAAGGTTGTGCTCGTACCTGTCGTCGTCCTTCCTTAGGACTTGCCTCTTTTCAGTCAATTTGTAAAACTGTCCCCGTCAGACCGCACGTACTTTGTCGCTTTTGATGCTAATTTACTTCTTCTATTAGTTTTGACTTGAACGTCTGTTGAAGACTGCTTTTGCCTCAGCTTTGTCAGGAGGTTTCAGGAGGGAGGCCTGAGCTGTGCCTAACTGGAACCTAACGACAAAGCCTGCTTGCAGCTGGTCCCTCGCGTCGGCCCCGGCAGGTCCCGCTCCCGGGGGTGGATGCTCTGCCGGTGGGGCTGGGTTCTGTCTGTGAGCATCAGCGTGGTGGTGACAGGAGAGGTCTACATCTCTTTCAGGGCGTCATGAATGGTTATAAAAAACTATTTTGATTACCTTCTGCATAAATCTTAATAGCATGATATACAGTGTACTTGTTGGTAATGGAGTTCTCATCTAATTTCTGTGCATTTTTCCCCTTCACGTGAAGACCTTACCTGTTTGGAGCGGGATGTTTTTCCATAAAAGCTCCGTGGTGAGTTCCCACTTCAAACCCAGCATGCCTGTAATTCATTTGCTGTCCTCTGTGCTTGGACTTCTTAGTTTTTTATTTTAAATTTGTTTACTTGCATGGCTGATCCATAGGTGGAAGCACTGCGTAATTTCACTTTTAAACTATGGATGCGTGTTCACCATCAAGTATTGCCAAAGAAATGTATTCCCATTTTTTTCTTTTATACCTTTGAGAGAGCATTCTATTTTGAAATAGCAGAGAAGTTAAAAAAAATAAATTATTTCCCAGTGGGCAGAAATGATTGCAATATCTTTTCTAAACTAGCCTTTTTTTTTTTTTTGATATAGCTTCCTTTATTACTGTAGCACTAAGCTGCTTACAGACAGCAAACGTTAATGGTGACCTCTCGAAAATAAGGCAGATCATCAGTGAGTAGACAAAGTATTGCAGTAAGAGAGAGGAAGCAAATAAAATGAGCATTAAAAAAAAAAAAGCTTATCACATTTGAGGAAAAAAATAAGCCACAACTGCATTAAAATAAGGATATTTGAAATAATAAGGGGTTTTTAATATGTAAAATTGCAGCATGTGGAAAAAATACAGAAGAAAAAAAATCAAATTTTAGCAAGTTTCCCCGTGTCGGAGCTTGGTTCAGTATTCGTACAGAGCTGCCTAACCTCCAGCCAGCTTCTCGTAGTGAGATGGGGGTTAAGTGGTTGACGTTTTAGGCCACAAGAATGGAAGAAGTTTGAACATCTTACAACTTCCTAAGAAAACTGAGAAACTTTCAGCTAGGAGGTCGGGGGGGTGGTGACGTGGCGCTTTTTTAGGTTTAGCTAAGGGTACTTCCTAGCTGTGTCTACCAGTACCTGTTAGAGCATTTGTATGTGGCTCTCGTTTCTACTACTAGAAGCTTGTTCCACATCTATCACCCCTTTCTGTCTCTGTCAAAACACAA
Organism: Eurystomus gularis; assembly: GCA_013400335.1. Taxonomy (NCBI): domain Eukaryota; kingdom Metazoa; phylum Chordata; class Aves; order Coraciiformes; family Coraciidae; genus Eurystomus; species Eurystomus gularis. The sequence goes on along the minus strand of VZZY01000990.1, from coordinate 229,076 downwards.
TCTTCAGCAGAAAGAACTTCTGGAGAGCTTCGTTAGGATAGACTTCTTAAGGGAATGGCAGGGGCCAGCTGATGAGGGGTATGGGAGCTCCACCAAAGAGGAGGAGAGCAAAGGCACAAGTGTGACACTAAAGGAAAGAAGGTGACGTTGCCTTGTTCCTAGAGAATGTCTGGTTACCTAAGTAGTCTTCCCAAGAACCATTTCTAAGTGTAGTTTACCGGGCACCTACGTGTTTTGTCTGATGGTGATCTGGGAATGGAAAGGGCTCTGGAAGAAGAGTTTTGAAAGTGGGTTGTCTTAGCAGATGGATGGGTCGGTCACCCCCTGCACAAAGCAGAGATGATTTTAGGTTGAAGCAAGATTAAAAGGCCTAGATTAAAGAGGGGAATATATGAAATAGAGTCAAAAATTGTTGCCTGTCTTTCACAAGACTCTTTTGTGGTTTGTTTAATGCCAGTGTTAGCTCAAAAATACGGTCTTTGCTAGAGAAATCAGGATAAAACCCCACTTTGTGTGGGGGAAGAAATCATGCTGTTTCCATTAAGGTCTTAATGAGAGCTCAGATTGTGTAAACAGAATGAATGGAGATTTGACAGCTAACTGCCTGGCGAGTGAAGGAACCTACCATTTCTCGTCTTGCTTTTTCTTGCTTTATTCATGTTTTGACAACTGGAAACATGTCTTTGTTTTCTTGTTTTAGGCACAATGAGAAGCTAGTTATAATTTATCTATTTTGAGACAGATAATGCTTTTTCAGTGTTTTTATGTGCAATTACAAATTTCATGCAGCGTTTTCTTCTCCTGATACTTTTGGTGCTGCTTCTGCGGTCTAGATAAAACTTTCACCTCCAGAAATCATCCGTGCTTCCATTTCAGTGGGTTTAGCTGTGGGGTGGTGGATAAGTGGTTTTGTTTTTATGAATCTGATGTGTTGGAAGCCTGTTTGTTGGGCATATAAAACCAGTGTGGTTCTCAATCCTTGCAGGCTCTTACTAATTGATTGGTAATACTTGGATTTGTAAAGCAGTTCCTTCATAGCATATTTATGCAATTTATTAATTTTCTTTAATGTTGTCACTTGGTTGACTGAACTTAAAGACAAATTTGAGAGCCAGCAGTATGTTATTAAATGTGAAGCTCCTTGAGGAACACGCTGTTGCTGTTACCCCATAGCCTCTGGTTTTCATTGTTGCCTATGATTATCAAAGTATTCTAATAGTATTAATTCTCACTACTTCTTTCTGACATAAAGGAGACAAATAATTAATCATAATAAATGTAAACTAATTAAAATATTGCCATTAGTTCTGATTTTTCTAAGGAACTCTCTGTTCCAGCAGTCATGGTGGAGTCTGATTCGCCACAAAAGTCAGCAAGTGATAGCACTGAGTTATTTCAGTGGTTGTTAATCTTTCCTTATTGCCTTGTCAGCCTCAAACACCTTGTAGACTATTGCTGAGTCTCTCCATTTCTTTTGAAGATCTGACAAAGCGTGGTCTTAATTTTCTTCTTTAGTTACCACCCATCACTTTTTGTGCCATTTCAGTAGGAAGTGCTCGTGTATGCTTGTCTTCGGACGTGTATACATCTACATCTCGGTGCTTCTGCATTTATACTGGAAAGGAGTCTCCAAAATTATTTTAGAGAAGTTAATTATTGTCAACAACACAAACTTCCCCAAATATTGTGGTGTTGAGCCGGAGTTCGGGATTAACTTGACTTTTAGTAGGTGACTTTGTCGTAGGGCTGGGGTAGGTGAATGCAATGAAATGACATGAACATGGTCTTCAGTTGAGGCACGGCTTTTACTAAATTTATAGCAGAACAAGAACTGTGTAATTGAAAGGTTTTTTATTATTATAATATTCCTGCTGTCCGGGGTACAATTGGGGTAAAAATACTGCTGTGTCTCACTGAATTCTTGGTGTAGTTACGCAGCTGGGTAGACCCAGGCAGGAAGGAGTACGCTGCCTCTTTATCCTCATTTGTCTTAAATACAGTGCCCTTGTTTCTACTGTGGAAGACTGAAATTATGAGGGTGAATGTTCCGGTCCCATGAGGTTCACTTTCTTGTTTTTAGTGTTGATTCCCCACAACCTGCACTCCTTCCCACATCACAACCCCTTTCAGTGAAATATGGGCCAATCTTCTGAAACTTAGTACATTGTGAAGATTCTTTTAAATTAACTGTTTGTAAAAGTGAGGCCAAACGTGCCTTAATTTCAGTTCTTGGAATAATTTATGGACTGCTGACAGGCTAAGAGCAAGTAAAGAGCAGGGGTTCATAGCAGAAACAAGTCATTCACCACCTACCTTCAACATTACTGTTTTGTTATCATTTATAAAGCTGAGAGGATGTTTGCATCTACATAATAATGAGGATTTATAGTTTCCAAGTTGTTAAAATATTGCAATGACATGAAAATGTATTTTTCTAATGGCATTACTGTTACCGAGAATAACAGGACTTGTGAGGTTTACTGAAGGAAAGAAATTTGAGTTGGAATATATTGATGAAAACTCAGGGATAAAGTAAAAGTGGTCATGGAATGAAAGATTCCTTAGTTGCAATAAGTGTCAGGATAGACTTGTTGACATCTCGTCAGTTTTTCCAGAGATGACTAAACCAATGGGATACACGAGTTTGTTTGGTTTTGTTTGTCTTTATTTTTTAGCAGGGCTAATTTTAATCACTCGGGCAATTGTGTTCTACGAGATCTGCTCCTTCTGTCTATAAAGCGTCATTCTTGAAGGGAAAATGTTTTGGCGCGGAAACCAACGCTGAAGCACATGCCTTGAATGATGTACATCTTAAAGACGTGATGTAGACAGAACACAGCTTAGACAGTGTCCTCTAAGGCTGCTCATATCTGACCTTGGCTGAGCCACGGGGTTTGGGACTGAAATTGTGGAGAATCCTGCAAAAATCTGTGGTTAGAGTATCAGATGGCCTTCTCTTAAAGGCTTGAAGAAACTGAAGTCAGTTATGTCTCTGTAGAAGTTTACTCCAGTTTGTAGTTGAGAGTAGTATTTGCTCCCGTTTGTTTTTTATCCATTTAAAAATATTTTAATAACCTCAGACTGTGTGGATTAAAAGTTCCAAATATTAATATTAGATAGTGTCAGAAGTGAGCGTGCCTGAATCACACCAAACCTGTACTCGTAGCTGGCTGTGTGCTGATGGATGGGTAACGCTGTCCTTCTGAATAATCTTACTCTATATTAAAAACAATAATGTATTGATTAGAGTACAGATCGGTATGCTGCCAGATTCTCATTAGTGGATAATTTACATATTCATATCTGAAGGAATCTTAGTGTTTGAATATTTGGAAGGTGAGAGCTAAAACCAGTTATCAATGCACAGATTGTTACAGAGCTGGTTAAAAATACTGACTATTTCAACGGACTGTTTCCAAGCAGAGAAAATCTACTCTGAATCTTTCTGAGTGGCTAATAAATACTTAATATGTTCATATCAATTTAAATATTCTCATATAGATCGTGAAGTGCCACTGCAAGCAAGCTAATATTATTTATAGTCCGAAACTTTTTTGGAATGCAGAATTCTGGCCCAGTAATCTGTAGCTGTGGTTTGAAAAGTTGGATATTAAGTGCTTTGTGGTGGGTCAATATCAGTCGTAGTGGGTATAAAGGACAGTCAGTTGCTCTTTTGGGACGTTCCAGCTTCTCCTGCACGTGCAAGAGCTTCAGGACTGGTCTAAGTCCATGAAACCTTGTCTGAATCTTGCCAGCGTGATGCAATTCCTTTTGAAAGGTGTTTGCATTCTTTTTTTCTTTCTTCCAAGCAAAACACGTGACCGCGAGGTTGCCGAGGGGGAGATTTCTGGCAGGTAGCTTAGCCCCTCTGCGCCCGAGCGAGCCCATCTGGGAGACGGGCAGAGTAACGCCGCACAAGGTGCTGCGAGGCTGCCACGCTTTCCCCACATCCCCTTCAGAAACCTGGCTGAAAATGCAGTGTGAGTGCGAGCAATTGGTCTTTTCTCCCATTTTCATAAATGACCTCACCGCTGGTACGCCACACACAAAATATTTGCTGCTTTAGGTGAGTTCAAGTTAAGGCGGGGGCTGCGTGGCAGTGGTGATGGAGGCTCTGTGTTTTTAACCACGTGCTGTATTTTCCACGTCACTTACTACAGCTCACTGGAAGTAAATTAAGTGTTTGAGATCAGTGTGAGTTTGGCCATTTATTTCAGCGAGATCAAGACTGAGCTGTGAGGGACCAAGACAAAGGTCTTTGGGCAGGTGCAGCCTCTGCAGCCAAATGCAGGGGTTTCAGAGAAGCCCAGCTTGTAGAATAATTTTGGTTTAACTTGCTTTTCTTATGTTATTTTTACACTATATTGAACCATAATCTCTTCTTGTTTTAATATCTCTATTGGTTCATTCTGTTGAACCACTTCACCTGTATACAAATAATTTGTCATTAACAAAAGAAAGGGTAGTGTGAGTCAATGCCATTTTAATTATGCGTAGCGTTTGAATTCTTTCTGCTGTTTAAAAATACTTTTCTGCTGCTTCATTCCATCATAATACCTGCAATGATTTCTTTGAACAGACATGTATGCACACACACTTCTTAGAATGGAAGATCATTATTTAAAATTGACCATGGTGATCTGATGGTGTAATCACAGGCTGATAGAATGTGGAACAAGAAATTAATAGAAGAAAAAAGGGAAAGAGGGAGAGGTAGCAAGAGAAGGGAACTTTAAAACAGAGTAGATAGAGAAATATAAAATAATCCGATTAAAAGGGCCGGAAAAAAGGGAACATGGAGAAGGGTGAATCCTGCATGAACTTCTCAAACAGCTTTTTTCTTAAGGAAGGAGTGAAATCCTGGTTTAGTGAATTGAGGAAATGGGGGAATTGAGGATGATGTTTCAGTGAAACGTAACTATAAACCACTGTGTCTGCTATATGCACATGGTGGAGTTTCAGAAGAGGGAGTGTCTTAATCTCTTTTTACATGATGCAGTTCCTGATTTGTTTTAACACGTAGCTCATGAGTGTGTGCCTTGTTTCCCTTCCTTGTGTCCACCGCATGTTGTTCCCTCTTACCCGTTTGCCCATGTCACACGTATCCTGGTGGCTTCAGTGGCATCAGGGCTGTGCTGAGTTACAACCGCTCAGCAGCCTTAGCATTAATTGTTAAGTTTCTTTTGAAAATGCGAGAAAACACCACCCGCCCTGAATGACTGACCCAGAATCTGTATTTTCATTCCCAAAGGACTTAACCGTTAGAAATGTTTGTATTCACTTTGGAAGCTGTTTCTATTGGACGCAAATATTCAATATTGGGTCTTTTAAACAGCCCAACTAACTCTCCGTGATGAGCCACTGCTGTTCTGCGAGTTAATGAGCTCAGTGATCGAGGGGGATTTGGGACCTATTCTCAAGAAACATTAAGCATCTGTAAATCCTGCTCAGTCTTCTGGGGACTGCAGATACTCACCATTTCTGAATTAGTATCTTAGAGTAACTATTAAGCAAGGGATGTCTTCACTTTTGAGAATTAACTTTCATCATTTTATTTTGTTCTTTCTTTAAGCAAATCCAAACCAGCTCCACAGATTTCACCCAGTAAGTCTGTGGGAGGAGAGTTTTGCGTCGCTGCAGTCTTTGGATCATCAAGGTCATGGTTTGCAAACAATCCTGGTCTGAAAAGAGAAAAAGGTTGGTAAACTACAAAAATAGGACTTGCATTTAAATGATCTATTCTACTTTCTTGTCTTGTGATAACTTCTGAGTAGATGGTGTGTATCTGTCGATCTGGTTCCTTAAGCTCAGCGACAGCGAAGATTTTTGGGAACATGGTTGGGGCGTTTTTGGTAAATCGAACAATTTGCAAAGTTTTAAATTTGTGAAATAAAGCATTGATCTTTTATTATGATGTAATGACAAAACCCAGACTTTGATAGTACAATCCAAAGATCCTGTGTGCGAAGTTTTACTGAAAAAGCGGTGAGGTAAAGGTGAGACACCTTTGCTAAAGCAAATAAATGGACATTGTTGGCCATGGGTAATTACCTGAACACACCTTGAAGAGAAATTCTGTTCTACCTTCTCTTGTATGAGATACCCCTATTTTTCTGAGACAAGGGGGAAATTGTGTCCTTTGTACGATTTTCTCTTTGTCTCTGCAGCCCTTCTTTTAATTCACGTTTTTGACTGCAAGCATATAAAGGCGAGAGACTTGAAAGAATAAGAAGATTATTATTCCTGTCAACTTGTTTTCTGTTTCTGCTGTGCTATTGCAATAAAGTTTTCTTTCTTCTTGCAAACAGATCAATCGAAACAGTTTGTGGTGGAGTCGTTGTATATTATCAGCTGTTACGGTAGCCTGGTGGAGCACGTGTTGGAGCCGCGTCCGCTTAGCACCGCTCCGAAGATCAGTGACGACACGCCTTTGGAGATGATGACATGCCCAAGAGCCAGCTGGACTTTGGTTAGGTAGCTCATGCCTTTCTCCTCTTCTTGGCCAGAAAATGGTCACGATCATTCCTTCAGAAGGGGTGAATGAATCGCATCATCATTTTCACCTGGAGTTTTATCTTAAAGTTTATCTTAAAGACTCTTAAAGTTTTCCATTGAAGGAGAGGACTCTCGGTAGGAAATTCAAGCCTACGTTTCATATAGTTCTGTTAGTGCTTGTGTGTCTGAATGGGAGCCAAGCATTCCAATACTTCTAACGATGTGGAGATACATGAGCATGCTTATGTATCAATAGAGATCCGTATTAATTGGTGATTTTAAATGATCAGATTGTAATTTAGCTTTTTTATGGCAATTATTTTAAATAGTGTTAAAGTCCAGAATTCTGCCATGAGACGTGAGTGAGGTTTCCGTAATGAAGCATTGCAAAGAATTAGGCAAGTTATCCTGTAAGTAGCTGAAGGTAGCATTTCTTGAGACAGTTGAAGAGATGATTCCTGACATGTGGAAGAAAGTAAACAAAAATTGATGAGAAAGTGTTGTCAGTGCTTTTGACGTTTTAAAATATTTTACTATCGATTTTTCTTGGCTCCTGTATTCCTTAGTGCTGCTTATGGCTGGACTGGATTGATCAATACTTGATTTACCAAGCTATTTAGGAATGGCCCACCCTAATTAAAATTACAACACAGACTTCTGGACCATTATTGTTGAAATGAGTAGGTTGTAATGGAATTGAAAATTCTAATTGGATCAATAGTCCATAACTTTACACAGCTTTATTTTCACAGTTTGAAAATGACTTTACAGTATTGAAGCAATGCTAACAGAACAAAAAAAGTTCCCCAGTTTCTGTTGTGTGTTTATAGAACGTCAGCATGACACACAACGCTCCTAAATGGATTTACCAAGTTAATCTAAACCGCCTTCATCGTTTTTTTGCGCAAGACATGCTGCAGTCAACAAAAAAGTATTGTCTCTGCCTCCCAATCTGCCCAGTTTGGTTGTGCTGCTCAAGTGCCTGTGGCGCATTGCAGTGTTTGAACAAGCTAATTTAAATAATTACAAACATTTTGGGAGCTTGTATAGATAATTACATGTGATGACAGAAACACTGATTTACATTCTCTGTATTAGCTTAAATATTAATAGTCTTGTGTTTTACCTCAGAACTCCTCAGTGGAATGAGCTCCAACCACCATTTAATGCGAACCATCCACTGCTCCTGGCTGCAGATGCTGTGCAGTACTACCAGTATCTTCTTGCTGGCTGTAAGTAGCTGACAATATGTGGTCTTGTCTTACGTGCGTGTTTTAAGCCAAGTGTGACTTTCTGAGTTGGTTTCTCAACCTGCATTCGTTTCAGTACGCATTCTACCTCAGAACAGGGCTTCACGTAACCAACTACATTAGTAACGGTAGAGTAGCCAGTGTAGTTTCTTCTTAATATGAGCCGGAGTCGTGAGGCTGTCACATAGTCAACGGGAGTGCTTGGCAGGCCTTGCAACTGTGACCCACTAGATCCCCCAAAGTCCTCAGGGTTTCTTCACCTCATTGCTTCTCATGCTTTTAGCAATGCTTTTAGAATTCCATACTCGGCGACGAGCGTTTTCCCTCTCTCCTGGAACTCCTGATTGCTGGGCTACTTCCAGCCAGCCTCAAACAGCTGCTTCCCTCGGGAGCCTTGGCATCGCTGCCAGGGACGGCCGCCCACCCGCCTCGTCCTGTGGCTTATCCAGCCACGTCGTTCGCAGGGTGTTGCATCCTCAGAAACATGTCTGTGTCTACAGATATACGGTGTACGTGTGTTATAGACTTAGATAAACCCGTGTGTTTCATACGGTTTTATAGGTAAATGAGTACTTGTGTTATTTTTTTCTCTTGACAATTCAAAAAAGAGAAGAATATTAACAGTGAGTAGCAAGTCGCTCTTTTATCTCGGGTGTAGTCAAGATCAAAGTGATAAAGTTTCACCAGGGAACAACTCTTGGCATGTGTAAAGGTACTCCTGGGGAAACTGGACCCTCTGCACAGTTGTCAGTGCAGCCAACGCCAGCATGTTCCGTGGCACGGGCGTTTTGAACTGCAGAAAGTGGACATCTGGGCCAAAACGCAGAATGTCGGAGTGTGGCTGGGAAAAGCGACGCTGGTGCCAGATCAGATCTGCTGCTTCTACCTGTCCATCTGGTGCATGTGCTTGGAGCTCGAAACCTGGAAACCTGCAGGGTTAGGGTCTTCCTTTTGCCGTGCTGCGGAGAAAAAGGAAGAAAACTCAAAAGGTAGAAAAGAATATGAAGAAGTAATTAATAGTGCCCAGCACTATGTTAGATGTGCCTTCTGGCTACAACTTTTTGCTAGATTCCTGCGTTATTTTGCTTACAGGTATGTGAGTTCTGCTTTGAGACAAAAGGTCATTGCAAGGATGTGTTTTGGTTGTATCATATTTTACCATCGAAATACAGATCACTGTTTTCAGATGAGTATCTCCAAAATCAGGTGTGCAAGCCTGTACTTAAATTTTCCTATATATATATTTGGAAGCATTGAGTAGAATCAGGTCAACAAATAGATCTCTAATTTATATCAAAGCCTTTAATAGATGCTATTAACTATAGAGCTTAGGTCACATTTTATATTGTAGTTTGAGGTAAGTGCTGCCACATAGTCTGCTTATGTTGCTGATAATTCCTATTTATATTTCTATTTTTATGCATTGCTTATGCACCTGTTGCTGATGATGGCATTAACTAACTTTTATGATAAGGAGGTAAATACCTGGTAGTTTTTTCAGGGGAAACAACCATCCTGAGTAGTCTTGCAGCAGTCTCCCAAAGTAGCTTTCATTCACAAACACTACCTGTGTTTGTTGGTCCTTGCAGCTCGCTGGTTTGGGCCAGATTTCTTCCCCCACCTCGCCCTCCCCAAATGCTCTGCTCTGGTTTTAGATGTCTCTGTCAGCCGGGTCGGTTTCAGCTATTACCCCTGCATACTATCAAGTGTATCGATATATAAATTATCATGTGGAGTGTGCAGTTATTGCGGTACGGGTCCAAGAGCACAGAATGCTCTCTGGAGTACTCTGGGCATCATTTAAAATGGGCTTGTCTGCTTCCTAGTTTCTGCAGAAATTAAAAGCAGTGTATTGGATAGATATGGGCTGAACAAAAAGCCTTTCTGTGAGCATCAGTGCTGGCATACACAGAGCACGTTTATCTCACATACCGAGCTCAGGGGTGGATGTGCTTCACTCTGGGTGTTTCAGCAGCTCAAACACTGCACGTTTCAGATGTCCTTGTATTGGAAACTTTTTAAAGGAAGAAGAACGAACGGTAGCTAAATTCCGACAAAATAATGAATTTCTATTATTTGAACGGCAGTGAAGAATTTTGATTCGGGTTTTAACACAGGTAATAGGAATTCCTTAAGCTGGGTGTGGGATGTAAAGAAAAATAGAGTAATAAACTCTAAAGACAAAAAGGAGTCTAGAGAACATAGTAAAAACGGCATTAGCAGGGAAGTTCCTGTAGATCTGATCTTCTTTGAAGTTTTATTTGTCCTCTGGATTTATTCTATCCGAAGCTACTCAGTGAAGTTTCTGAAAACACAGAGTCAAACCAGAATGCACACAAAAGAGCCCGAGACACCTGTTAGCTCTCCCCCTATTAAATACATGCTAAAGCCAAGTAATCTGGCTCTGCTTACCTGCAGTCGTGTAATGGGCTGGGGTTAGCTGAAGCCTGCGGTTTGATGTGCTATCACTTCCGTCAGGAAGTTTAATTGCCAGCAAATGGCTAAATAGGGGTTTAGGGTGAATGTTACATCTGTCTGCCACGTTAGTGGTAAGAGGAATTCTGGCGCCGTTTCAGGGTCACTGTTTGTATCTGTCTATCAGAGGCAGAATACAGCAGTTTCTCTCGGTTTCTGTATAGCATTTCTGCCAATTGTTTGGCTCCATTAAGTGTGCAGGGGAAATAAAAGCCTGAATGACCAAGTCACAAGGGGGTATGGATAGACCCTTTCTTTGTCCACACTCAGAACATTGCATTAGGTCTCATTATCCATTTATAATAAGTGACCTTTGCCCCCTGGGTCATTGAAAAATACTCAGTGTGCTTTTTAGCACAGAGTACCTCTGTCAGCAGACGGACAGAACAATGAAACGTCTGGCGGTCTGCTTGGAGGGCTGTACTGGGCAGGTTCTCATAAATATGCAGTTTGATGCCAAAACACAGGCCCAGAATCTTCCTTAGCCTCTGAAAAGTATAAAGTAGGCCAGTGAGGTCTTGTGATACAAAGAGAATATCCTAAAAATACCACATTTTAGCTGTTTACACACAGTTCGGCTTTTAATATTTTAAAAGAATCTTAAGGTTCTATTCACGGCTAATGACGAAGTAACAAGGAACCATTGTTTGCAGAAATATTTTGTACCACAAGTGTCCAAGACCTTTATCCCAAGGGTATTTGTCGGTGGATTAGCACAGCTGTTTCATTGCTCTGAGGTTATCTGGGACATCTGCTGCAGAAACCTGGATCCCAGTATGCAGTTCCCATCTACCTGAGCGCTCCATCACAGCCATGGCTGGTGCAGAGAGGAAGTGGATAGCAAGAGATTTGGACCTTTCTGTAAGTTCATGGCTTGAAAGTGAACTTGCCCGTTAAATCCCACAACCTGCCAGCCTGCAGGATGCGGCCGTGTCCTGCTTCTCTCTGTTGCAGTCTTTTTGCAGTTGGTCAGAGTGAAAACACCCAGTCCTGAGAATCTCCTCGCCTTCTGACAGAGCAGATTTCAGGCTTTGGTTTCCGCAGGAGTTTGTCCTGCAAAGCCTCAGATTTCTTATGATCCTCAGGTCTTCAATGCTAGCTTTAGGTGCTAGATGTTTCTCTCCTACCCTTCTCAGGTTTAATACACAATATTTTACCTTTTTTGTGTCTCTGCTAATCCCTCTTTGTTTGCCTGTGTTCTGACCAACTCCCAGATCTGACCACAACATAGGAAGGAAATGTAAGTCACAGTTTATTCTTCCTAGATGTTTTTCCTAGAGGGTAAATATCATCTCCTGGTACAGTGAGACTGTCCCAGCAGAGCTGGCAGTGGGGGAGAGCTGTGCGAGGCACGTGGGTCTGCTGTGCACAGGAGTTTGTGGTGCAGAGGACTTGGCTTTCTGGGTCATAGGCTGGACTTAATGATCTTGGAGGTCTGTTCCAGCCTCAATAATTCTGTGATTTTGTCATTCTTCAGAGAATTGCCAAGTTTCATCAGAACTTACTCTTTAAATAGCACGTACGAATTAAGATGCTTCTGGTAGTACCAACTCTAAGGCTCTGGAAAGGGCACCTTCACATTCCAGGCAAGAGTTTTGGCTCATCAGGACCGATTTTATGGAGACGACCTGCAGTTGTCAGAAGCAGGCCAATGACAAGAATTAATATATTAACTGGTATGCAGTACTCTTTGACAAATTGCTTACTAAATACATCAAAATTGATTGGACATTCTGTGTTTAAATTGACAAATGACTGCATTAGGGGAAGGAGGGAAATCCATTAATTACAGCTGCCCTCAACCGTAGGAAATGTAATCGTATAAATATAGATTTTGTTAAAACAAAAGTCTCTACTTTACTGTAGTGTTGCTGGTAAGTGTACTTGCACCTCTTTGCTATTAAACCTCCAATAGGAGGTTTGGAAGACAGATCTTTGCAATTGGCTTTTAAATAATCAAAGACCATTTCTGTTGTGTTAAAAGGAATGATGCAGTGTTTCTTCATCCCGCTCCGACCACTTCTGGAAATTGTTTCTCTCTCAGAAAAACAGACATGTGGCTGGGGCTTCTGCTGTCTCATTAATTGTTTATTCTAAATGCAGTGTAATTCATACTCCACGACATTAGGATTCGAACCAGTGCGCTGTATTCTCGTTCTCTCTTCCTGTGCCGGTCTCCAAGTAATGCTTGCAGGGCTGTTACTTATTTCTGAGTAAGAATTTGCACTTGAGTTAGGCCTGAAGATATAATCAGTTTTATAGACTTTGTTAAGGGATTCTTGAAAAGATTAAGGTCTGTATTTATAGCTGCCTTTGACTTTTGGCTGTTACAACGGATTTTCGTTTCTGGACCAACTGTTGTACGTATCCTGCGTTTTACTGAAAACGGCTTTCGTTAGAAGTCAAACTTAGTAACTCTTCATTGTCTTCAAAGGGAGGGGGTTGGCCTTTCCTCGCCGTTTGTTTGGGCTAAATGATAACACAATTTAGACAGATAATCTCTGTAGCTCTGACATCATGTTTGCACTTCCTGCTCCCTCTAATGAAAGCTGTGCACCCTGAGCAGGACTTTTGTCTCTAAGCAACATCACGGTTCTTTATGGCCTATTTTATATTCCTTTCATACATTCCATTGGTGGAAATAAAAATTCCGTATGAAGAGCTGGTAAATATTGTGCGGTGGAAAACAGGACTGAGAGTGAGAGTGGAGACTCTATTAAATAACTGTGTGAACATGCACTGTGAAGACAGATACTATGAAAAACAAGCCATGATGCATGTAACCGTAGCCAAACTGCTGCTGTACGAGTTACACCGAGCAGACACAGCCAGGAATCTGGTCATTCTGGTCTGGAGGCCTTTCTCCGTGAGCAGCAGAGCGTGGTGGTGGTCTGGTGATAGGCTAATGAACTGGGACTGATGATTATGTCTGGTGTTCTACCCCTTCTCAGCCTTCTCCCTCTCGTTTTTTTTCTTGCAGCCTTTCGTGTGTACATTTTTAATGTCACAAATATGAAAGGATGCATGTTATGGTGTGTGCCCCGCTATAGACGTGCCCACAGTGTGTGTGTATGTAGCATGTTCTGCGAGGCAAGAGCTGTGTCTTGCCATGTTGTTGTGCTGGCTCAGCCATCATCATTTTACGCTGCCATCAGCTGCCTGATCACACAGGCCAACACTGAACTCAGCAACAGCCCCTCACAAGGCTTCTTTCAGACAGTCCTGCCAGAGGTTCCTGTGGGCCCAGCTCCTCCACCGCCCACTGTGGTGCCACCATCGCCTGCTGGACACAACAGACAGAGATGGCTCCTCAGTGGCTCCTCACATGGAAGGACACCACCATGAGAGCTCAGCAAGATGCAGCCAGCCCCAACAAGAAGCTCTTCTACCTAATCAGCTCCTGGTTAATATAATCCTGGCCTCACCCACCACCCCAACCATGCCCACCTGGGTGAGGGTGGAGCCACAGAGACACAGGTGGGCCAGGTTCTGCCTCTGGAACATGAAGCCAACAGAAACAAAACATTATTCTGGGCTGTGACTCATCCACAGGCCAACTCCAACTCGGGGCCCACAACACAGGCCCCAGTACTTCACATATGCATGTTCAACGTCTACCACAACGGAGCTCCATTTCAAACAGTAAAACTGATCAAAACCAGAGCCCGTTCTGTACCAACAATTATGCTGTCGTGTAGTTACGAGGCGTTCGAAGCTTTGCTCTGTTTCTGTGACATCTCTGCACGGCCATGGTCAAATGCGAGTTTGGGGTCGTTTCATCAGTTCCAGCTCTCAGCCGCCCCTTGCGGTGTCTCTGCTGGGCGTTACTGGTTCTGCAGCAGCACCACCAGCGTTTCAGAGCCAGGTTGGCCAGTTTAACGTAATCCGCCGTTGGAGGCTATCAGCAAAGCTCTCCGACCTCACCCTGAGGTGGGCGAAGCCCACTTGAGTTTATATGAGCTGCCGTGCTGTGGAGCCCGGGCCAAGCAGAGGTCTGTGGGTTAACACGTTAAACTGCCATCATTTTTGTGTACTGATCATAACGTTGCCTGAAGTTTTGGCCTTTCAGGTGTACCTGTGCACTACGGAATTTCCACAGTATTGTGTCGACTGAGCGCTATGGGCTTAAAACTGCGGAAAAGTACACACTGTTGGTGAAAAGTCGGTGCGGTGGAGGTGGGGATGGCGGAGCTACGGGCGCTCTGCAGGAAGGCTGCATCGTCCAGCCTTCGGGGAGACTGAGGGAGTCCCTGGTCACAGGGCATGTTACGTTTGGACGATTCTGTCAGGTTTTTCCCCTCTGTTTCCAGCAGGAGTTTTGCAGCAGCCCACTGAAAGACGGGGAGCTGTCTTGTGGTGGTGTTCTGCGTGCAACCAGCGAGCGTGCAGCTGAGCGCTCCTGTAGCTCCTTGGGTACATGTGTTTAACTTTATTACCCAGATGGGAAATTTTTTTACATATTTTTAGATCCTCAGTTTGCCGTTATTGTTCTTTCTACTTGGAATTGCCTCTAGCCTAGTGTATCATTTCCATGAAATTCTACTTTGTTATTGCCGTATCATAAAAGAACGCAACACGCTTGTTACAAGAGCTTCCTGGGTCCCTATATCAGTAGTTTCAAAGGAGTTGTGCAGATGTCCTGTAAAAATCCAGATCCTTGGATTTTGTAAACCCTGGACAAATTTTTTGGATAATTTTCTAATTCCTTGAAATGCTGAGGACAACATTGCAGAAAAACGAGTTTCAGAATTTCAGAAAATTAATTCCTAAGTGTTTATCTCCACCTAGGTATTCTCTCCAAATATTACATGAAAATATGAGTTTGCGTGTGTATATATAAATACGAACATATACGGTAAGTGATACAGGTTAAATATGTTGTAGGAGAATTTTGGCAATTTAAAAAATATTTCATATTTGGAATTTTTACTGTGTTCAAAACTGTGGCAGGTCTTATATATAATTTTTATATATATATATGTATATTTGATGACTACAGTTAAAAAATTTCCAGTGACACTAATTCCAAGCACGCATTTCTCTTGCAGGGTTGTTTTACGTATTGGGGGTTTTCTGGCAGTAGTCACAGTGAAAATGGAATTTTCAGGTTTGCTTCTTACACTTGGAGGCGTAACAGATTGCGAGCTAATCTGGATCACCTTCCCCTTCCAGAAAAGATGTTTCTAATGAAATTGCAGTTCATGGTATTTTTTTTAAGCGAAAATTATGTTTCCCTAAAACTGTAACCTGCACTTCCTGCTCCCTACAGGAAACAGGATTGAGTGGGCAAGGGAAGCAAATTTAATTTCTGGCCGAGCACAGGATTGATTGGGGGTGAATAGGAACAAGGCAGATGTCGTTTCATGAAAGCTTCAGCTGGAATCAGTGTTTGTGAAATAACATAGATGAGGTGGATAAGAATTAACTCTGTAAGGTGCACTTGCAGTGTGTGTGAAGTGTCTGGTGCCGATGCACACCTGGGCGCGTGCGTGGCTTCATCCATTACCGAGTACTTGCCCATCTTAATCCGTATTTTATAAACTAAATGCTGGAAACAGCCCCGCGTCTAGGAATTAAAATACTTTCAGATGTGTACAAACAACAATAATGAACGAGGGCACATGCTGAAATAGTTCTTTACTATTCTTACATGGTCATCTGGAACTTCTTAGAGAGGGGTCCATCAACACGAAGGGGTCAGTTTTCAAAGCAGTGTACAGGGATTTAGCCGCGCGACTCCTATTGACGTTAATGGGAGTCAAACGGGTAAATCCCCACGCACCGCTTTGAAAATTTACTACTAAGCCTCTTGACTTCTCACTACATACTTTGATTGTAACAGTAATCCATGGTTAACATAATTTTCCCGACAATAATGTCAAACATACTTTTGAAGTCGGTGAATTATAGAAATAGTTACCTCTTCTGTAATTCTTTAAAGATGGCCATCAGATGGATTTTGCCATGGGTTCGTGCAGTTGAAATTATTCTTGAACTCAGGAAAGAATATATATGTTCTCCTTTGGTACGGAAGCGATAGCCTGCTCACAATCTGAGCATTTGAAGTGTTGAACAGCCCCAAGATGCTCCGTACTGTGAGTAATGGCAGGTTCTAGCTCTGCCTGCCTTTAAATGTTCATTGCACTCGACTGGTTTCCTATGGGAACGTTAGAAATGGAAGCTGGAGGTAAGCACAGTGAACGTGCCCCAGTGTCTTGCAGTGCAGCCAGCAGGAGTGGTGAAGCCCGAACACCTAATCAGCATCTTTTAGGGAAAAAAAAAGTCAGGCTGTTAGACTCTCAGACCAGTGTAAAGGAAGGAGCAAGTAAAGCAGTCATCAAAGCTGGGAAAATCTGAGGAGAATTTATATCCTGATTACAGACCTACCTATTCCTTTAAGATTAAAGTGCTGATACAGAGAATGGATGGTCTATAAAGCACCTAATAAACTGTGGGCATTACACAAATAGTGAATGAATAAATCTATAAGTCAGTTGGCGGTGCGAAATAGCTGTTAGGCTGGCTAAACTCCTGCTTTACAGGGGGGTTTTAGCTTAATTTTTATGATGTGCATGCATACAATAATCTCAGAAAGTCCTAACGGGGAAAAAAATTAGCTGGGAGACGTTCTGGGTAAAAAAAGGACATTTTAATTTGCACAGCATGCTCCTGCAGAAGTTTACAAGCTGAAAAATGCATTAAATCCAGAACTTTGTTCAGTAACACGTAGCCACGAGTGAAAATGCATAGAGCATATCAGCAAACTACAAACGGTTTATTTTAACGTGGCTGTAAGCGTCCTGTCTAAAATAAAAATGTGGTCTTTGCTTTATTGTGGAACTGGGGCTGAGGTCGGGCCAGCAGCAGGCAGGGAGCTCTGCGCTGTCACGGGTTTAGGAGCACTTAGTAAAGCTCTGGACACTGAAACCAACCTCTGACAGAAGTGAGCCCATGTCTACAGGGTGGAAAAAAAGATGAACCTGTTGAATTTGGAGTGGCTGCAGGTAGACCTAGACCAGAGCTGTCGCGTTCGGCTTGTCCTGGGTAACGCGGTAGAAGTAGTGTGCCAGTAGCTGCACACGAAGTAAATCATTCCAGTTGTGGAGCTTAACTTTAGGAGAAGTAATCCTGAAGTTTGTTGACGAGCATGTGATTACCTCAGGTTTCTAAACCACCTATGATCATTTTAGATAGGAACCACAGAAAAAGCATCAAAATGGGGTGTTAAGGTCTGATCTGTATGAAGCCAAGGGGCGTGTAATTTTTATTCCTCGTACCTGTTTGCCATGGATGCGAGTAGAGACCGCACGTGGACACGGGGTAGACTTCAGAGTTAGCGAGTTAAAGAGTGCATGGTCCCTGTTTCTACTAGATTTTAAAACCTTATTTCAAATTGTAAGTTTTGTGTATTCAGGTGAACTCGAGGAAAGCCCTGGGTGTCTGTGGGCATGTGTACGGCAGGCAGCACAGAACAAATAGTCTTTATAGTCTGCAAATGCCTTTGCTCTTAATTTGGACAAACATACATCCCTTAGAGAAGAGCACATGGAGAATTTCAGCTATAACTCTCAATTAAACTGAATTGTGTAAAGCTTATTTATATAAATGAGAAAATTAAAACCTTTTGCTTCAAGAAGTGCACAGAACTAAGTAAAACTAATGATTTATTGTTCACAAATTAAAACCATAAGGGCGCACTCTTACAATTGAGCTGTAGCATTCCTTTGTTCCGACACTTCTGTGCTGCTGAAAGATGACAATTTATAATCTTTGAATGAATATAGATTTGTCTCGGGTCTAGGTATTTATTGTATAATTAGCCCGTCTATGAACAAAACCACTGTTTGTTAATTCCAATATCTGTCAAGCGCGGAGATGTGTCTGGGTCTTGCTCACGTGTCAGGAATGCCTATGCAAATTACTTGAGGTTAATAGAAATCGTTTGTTTTCTTTATTTGTCACTAAATATCATGGCAAGGTTTCAGAACAATGGGGGGTTTTTTTTCATACTTAATCATTGAACTGTGCGAATCGGGTCCTGGAGTTGGCCGTGTTTCAGCCTTTGTTTTGGCTTGCGTTGAAACTTGTGTCTCCTCAGTCACTTCTGCGCGGGTTTCCTGGCGCTAACAGTTATCACACAAATGGCTGCCTGTGGAATGTAGGTTTTTTCAGGCCTTTGCCTTCAATAACCTTTCTTCGATACAGTGGCAATATTAATCCTGTAACTGCAGAGAAGGGAGTCTGTAAACTTGAAAAATTTACGTAATGGGTGGGCCCCTGCACCTTTGATTTTGAGGGTGGAGAAGGAGAGGACAGTGTCCAAGTCATGAAAGAAGTTGAAGAACAGTTTTCACTGAGATTCTGGTTTTCCTTAGTTACATGTAGAGTGGCTCAGTAGAGCTCGTCGGGCTGGAGGGACAGGAATATATTCCAGATTTAGAGGTGATGCTGATCACTTTTCGCTTGAAGGAGGACAGAGATTCAAGGTGCTACTGTTACTTTTGAGCAGCCCAAAGATGTTTTTTGCCCCTTTTTGCCAAATATTGGTGGCAGAGCTCTGATTCTTGCTGTAGGTTGCCCTTGAGTTTGTAAAAAGTGACCTTGAATGCTTGCTGATGGAGTTTTTTGCATTTATAAGCAGAATTTAGAAACTCACGTCCTGTTATACTGAATAAACAGAAGCTGCGTATTCCAATTCTCACCTTAGATTTTTAATAAACACTCATATTCTTTGTACTTTTTCACTCCATGGGTAATTCTACAGATTTCTGCATGTCTCTGTATTTCTACATTAACCTCAGTTGCATTCTGATATTTGATGTATGTTTGCTCCAGATGTTGGTATAAGAATAGCAAGAAGTTAAAACTTGGCACAGCTCAGAGAGAAAGCATTGAAATTATTCTTTTAGGAGAGTACAAAACACCTGCAATTGCCAGGAAAAGATGTCTGTGCAACAGGGGCTTGCTTGACTCCCTTCTGCATGCCCTGTTAGTGACTGTTTTTGCAATGAAGGAGAAATTACTGGAGTGCAAGAAAAAAACCACGACTTGCTGCTTTTGAGGAATTTGGATTTTATTATTTGCTGTCTTGCGTGATAGTGAAATTCTTCGGAATTTTAAAAACCTCTGTGTTCTAGCATAAGAACAGCTTCACTGATGTGTAAGAGGCTGCCGTAATTTCCAGTGTGAATTCAGATTTTCAAAGAATTAAGCTGGAAGATAAAAGATTACTTTCGAGCTCAAATTCCTGGAAATGCCCCTGTGGGCTTAAATTAATCTCGTCTTGGAACTCGATACCAATGCAAGAGGTGCGTGACCCAGAAATGAAGACAGAATCGGGTTTACGTTTTGAAAATGTATTTGTTCCTATAACTTCAAGGCCATTTTTAACTTGAAAAAAACGACCATATGTGTATCTGTAACCAGCAGTTCGGCGATGGCGAATCTCCAGCAAGGATCACTTGTCGTAGAAGGTCGTGTCTCGGAGAACGCTGCGTGCTCCCGCGAAGGGCGGTGGGAGCGGAGCTGCTGTGCTGTGGTGAGCCTGGGACCACCAGAACCAGGCTCTCTTTAAATGCCTGCTTTTGTGATAGGTGTGGTACATAAACGCTGTTTTATTAAATAGCAAAATAAATTACTGAGGTTTGACCTCGGCTGAGGCTTTATCACTGTTGCCCTGCTGGTGAACTCCGAGGCCGAGCTTTTCCGTGGAGTTCAGCGTGTCGTCACTTCTTGGTGGAAAGAGTTAACGCTGTGGAGCTGCACGGAACCGCGTGTGACCGCAGGACTCGGGCGAAGCTGTGATTCCTCGGGAAGAGGCGTACAGCGTGGCACCAAAACTATGCTGAAATTTGAATTTCTTTCTCACTGCAAAGCCATTCTGAATCTCCGGTACCACATCAGAGTATCACCAGGGGAGAAGCAGGGTGACACGGCGGTGCCGCTCCCTGCGCTAGCGTTTCTCCTTCAGGCACTGAGTAGCAGCTTCCCTCATCTTGACAGCTCTAGTAGTTGCCCCTGGGATAGAAAGAACAAAAAAAAAATTCGGCACAGTCCATAAAGTTCCTGTTGGCTTGAAAGCAAAAACATCTGCCAGAGCCATGAAGAGTTTGTTAGCGGAGTTCAATAACAGGAAAGCCTGCAGTTGATCAGCTGTGCCCTCAGAAACAGGCATCGCCGCGCTCGGTCGAAGGTATTGTAGGGGAGGCAGGAGACGTGGGGCACATTAGGGCAGCAGCAGAATGTGTCAAAATACGGGTTTTGTTTCCTCGGTTCCAGATATTAACGTTAGCGGTAAGGAAGAAGTTGAGGGAGGGGTTATGGTTTCGTATTCGGATATTTACTGTGAGTTGCCAGCTGTTTGTAATCCGGGTTGGTATGTGTAGGACTCGGGGTTTGACAGGGGCTAGGCAGGCACAGCCCTAAGTCACTCCGTTAGATCTGTCGCGGTTATAATGAAGCCGATGAGCGCAGCTTCTATATTGTCTTGAGAAGTGATGAACGCGCACTGCTGAGATCGCGCCTGCGCTGCCCGAGGTGTGTTCGTACACACCCGTGCAGGCACAAATCGTGTTGATTTCAATGCCTGTGGCAGATGCGTAGTATCTCATGGGGAAACCTCAACACGTTGTAAGAATGCGCCCTAATGCATATAGCACTTTGGATAATTCTTTAATAAGTCAGGCCCTGAACTGCATTTGGTGTATTGCAGGTTTCAGGATAAGGACCCTCTGCGATACGGAGGTGTTAGAAAGGGCTCCGTAGCTGAGGTCCGACACCCGCTTACACAAACAGGATACAAATCCCTTTATTTCATATCGCGTATGGATTTATGAAAACCCTGTGCTGTTTATATTACAGAGGCGCCGTGCTGTATTTATGGTTACAGTTGTGTCTGCTTTGCCATTATAAACTCCCTATTATTAGGGGTTTACAACATGGCTGTAAAAATTTGTAGTGGGTGGAAACTTGACACATAAAGGTCAACCCTGTAAAAATACAGTTTTTAAAAATCAATTTTTAAAACTTTGAGTAGGTTTTAGATTATGTGAATATAAAAATATTGGTTCTAATTTTAGGATTGTTTGGTATCTTAATGCTACAGCATAACCATCTCTTGTTTTACCAAAGTAAAAATACCATTGCTGCATTTGCTGCTTCTAATTTGCTTTTGTGGTGTCTGCTCTTCCCTCAAAGTGGGTATGGTTGGTATGGAACCCAGGCTTCCAACAGGCTCCTGACAGTCAGCAGGTACCAGAAAATGAAAGTTACCTCCCCTCATATTGTCTGGTGTGTTTGCTTGCATTTTATTTGTTTAAACTCCTTCAGCTCCCTCAAGCACGAAGTTTTTACTTAGAGCAACATCATGCTGCAGCCATAGGAAGTAAAGTAGCCAGACTGTAGGCTTTGCTAATGTATTTAGATGACCCAAGGACCAGGCGTCATGAAATGTTAATATTTAGAATGATGAGTCTGTGTTGCTCTCCTCAAGACAGCTGGTTGTCATCTGCATGGGGTGGTTCTGTATGTTCTTTAAGTGCTCCAGGTTAAAAGAAGAGCCAGTTGGGTTATCGTAGTGCTGAACATAGGCACTCGAGTCAAAGAACGGAAATATTGTCATCACTTTTGATGTCAATATTTGAGCTCTTTCGGTGCTGCGACATACTGACACAGATTAAGGAAAATATGTACCAAACCATTGACCAGTAAATCCGATTTTTCCATTTTCTGTTTTTTTTTCCAGTGGTTCCACCCGGGAGCCCAGGACCGATCACTCGACACGAGTCATACGACAGCTTAGCATCCGACCACAGCGGGCAAGAGGATGAAGAGTGGCTCTCACAGGTATGCTTCCTGGGGACGTTCCTCTTCAGGAGTGAACAGCAACAGTAGCCACTGGAAGTGAAATTCACGACTTTCCTCAAAATGGAAAGTGAGCTTCCCGTGGGCCATGAATATTGCTGTGTGTAAAAGTGACTTCACTCCTGACTTGCTATGGTGGGAGCGTGATGGTCTGTCTGTTTTATACCAATGATACAAGCTGTATTAAAAACCATAAAAATCCTCCGTCATTGGTGGCACAAGTCGCCTCAGAATGAAGCAGGAAGTTTCCGTTGCCTACAGAAGTTGCCTCTCTGCCTTTTTCTTCTGACATGGTCCTTTTCAGATGCGGATAAAGGAAGTTGGCTTGGCAAAATGACAATGCCTTTTCAGTTGTGACCTCTTCTATACTTGCTGCGTTTAACATAGAAGTGGTAGATGAACTGGTTCACTTCCTTCTTTTTCTGGTTATCAGTGACTGCGTTTCCTGCTGATAATTCCTTTGAGTTATGGCTAGATACAAGGACTATAGTGCTTTACAACAATTGTCCTTGGTGCAGTAGTTTTGTATTAGGTTAAACGTGTAGTTTTATCGATTCTTGCTTTGTTTCAGTCAGTGAAACTTCTCTTTGAGAATTTGGTACATACTTGACTCTTTGGCTCGAAACAGAAGGTCAGTTTAAGAATGTAGGTCATGAATAATTAGTTCCTGTTAGAAATAAAGGGTTAGAGTTAAATAAATACAAATTACAAAGCAATTGCAGGGTACCTGATACATGGAATTCATCCTGACAAATTAGGTGGGTTTCCTTTGGTTTAAAAACGGTGCTGTTATGGGAGTGATGCATTAAAAGTGTAGCTGGGGTGTATGGCATAGATGTGAAATACGCATGGATGTGATTTGCTTCTCCCGCTGGTGAATAAATCATACACAGCGTTTCCCTAAAATGAGAGGTTCGTTTTCCACTTGTCCCAGTCTGGGAGCTGCATTCATTGGGGAATCTATTCACGTGAATCCACTTACCTGGCCTGAGTTCTCAGATGTGGCTGCACACTGATACATCTTATTTGCTTATGTTATCTCTAATTCGTCCGAGCATAAAGGTGGTGGAACTACTCAGTCAGTGTAGTCAACAGGAGTTTTATTGCTGAGCTCACTGGGGCCAGGATTTCACCTGTAGTTTTCTACCTGTCCTCTCCAGTAGTGTTTGGATCGTTTTGCTTCTTTTAGTGTCCTGGCAACTTTGTTATAGTGGGCAAGCTGAGGAAAAAGAGTAAGGCAAACCTACAGTGTGGAGCTTGGTTTATCACTAATTCTTGGAAGACAGAAGATGTCAAAGGAACTTCAGACTGCTTGAACTTCATCACATCGATCCCTCTAGAAGAGTAAATACATGTATAAGAAAAACGAAAAATCCCAAGTGATGTCACAGAACACAGAAAATTCAGAGAATGCTTCCAGAATGTTTAATTCTTGCTAAGTGAGAAGGGCGATGATAGCTCTTCCGAGCACAAAGATGCTAGCGTTCTCTAAGCAAGCCACTTCAGATTAAGCCTAAAGTGCAAGTATGTTTTTCAAAATCAAAGTGCTGTTATCAACAGTAACAGCATGCAGTGAAAAAACACTGCCCTTCACTTCAACTTTTCAATTAGAACAGTGGGTAATGTGTGCTGTCAGTGTGAAGTAGATACAATATGTTTGTCCTGCACACAACAGGAGAGTGAATAGGAACATCTGGCCGTAGCCTCAGTAAAATTGCAGAGGCATCTGTTTACCTCTCGGCTCTGTGACACTGATGGTTTCAAGCTTAAAATATACAGATTACTTTATCTGTGGCCTAATTTACACTGCTACATAAAAGCTACTTGCCTCAGAAACGTCCACAGTCAATCTGAGTTACGCGAAGATAAAGGCAAAGATGGAAGCTAACTAGGCTGTGCATTTGTCGTCTTATGTTAGCAGAGAACTTTGAACGCTATCCGGTGCTTAAAATGGCTTCTTAAAGAGCTGAGAAACACCACTAGTACACGTCTGTCGTGTGTGTACAAAAAAATATCTTCATGAGTTTCCTCACCAAGTTGCATGTTTGCTGTGAAGCTGAGCTTTTTTAGCAGAAATCGATAGGAATTTAATCGTCTGTTTCTGTCATCTTAAAAGTACGAGCTCACCAGAGCTTAATGTTTTCACTTCATATTTCCTTTTTATGATATTTAAAGGCTTTTTTTTATTTTAAAAATTGTATTACAGAGACCCTTGCTTCCTTCACCCTTTTATTTGCAAGGCCAAATTTTCCTGTTCATATAGTTTCCAACAGTGTTACCATCTGAAATTTTCATGGGTGTTTGCATTCCTGGAGTCGGCTCATTTAAGGGTTTGCCAGGACTGATACTCATCAGGTTTAAGTTACCAGACATTTAAAAAATATTTTGGATTGCTTCATTTACTGAAATAACGTTTTTTATAAGTTCATATCTAGGCTCTCAATGTGAGCCAATATCTAGAGGAAAATCTGAATATTGGAAGTTATTGTTGGTTAGACACACCACCCGTGTTCTCTGAGCCTCTTGGAAGGAGGCGTGGAATGGAGAAGCTTCCATGTCTCTGTGTATAAACATAGGTACAGCTACGTATCTCATGTACACCCGTTACACAATAGACGTGGGGTCATCATTGCATGCGAACACCCTAACTCCAGGCTTCTAATTGCCAGAATTTTGGTTAAATGGATATTCTTCTACACTTCATGCACAGGAATGAGCGTGACCTGGGCTGCTCAGTGTCTCACAGCACACTTCACGTTCCTCTCTGCTACCAATCTTGTTGCTTTCCAGCAAGATGGTCTCTGCCAGCGGTATCCTCGGATATGCCAGCAGCAATTAGGAG
Organism: Eurystomus gularis; assembly: GCA_013400335.1. Lineage (NCBI taxonomy): Eukaryota > Metazoa > Chordata > Aves > Coraciiformes > Coraciidae > Eurystomus > Eurystomus gularis. Next base: position 204,152 of record VZZY01000990.1, on the reverse strand, counting down.
CTGTGATTTGAAGCGCGGTTCGCACCATGTACATGTGAAGCAGCGCAGTTTGATGTGTGAACTTGGAGAAGGCAGCTGTAACAAAGCTGTAACAGCTTGCTTTGGAAAAGTGCATCCCTTGACCTGGTCAGGACTGAGGTTGTCTGGGGGAGGGAGACTTCCCGTTCCTCCGTGTAGATGGACTACTACTCCGTGGAGATGCAGATGGAAATGCGTTCCCCTGTCTGTTGCTGCTGAAAGTGTAGCTTTTTAGCATTTGGGTTATAACATGTAGTTCATAATGGCAAGTGGATGAATGAACAGGGTCAGAGGAAGGAGAAATTCTTTCTGTGAGGGTGTCCGAGCCTGGCCCAGGCTGCCCAGAGAGGCTGTGGAGTCTCCCTCTCTGGAGAGATTCCAAAGGCGCCTGGACACGATCCTGGGCCCCCTGCTCTGGGTGAGCTGCTGAAGCAGGGGGTTGGATGAGATGATCTCCAGAGATCCCTTCCAACCCCACCATTCTGTGATAGCCAGGATGGACTGTCAGCCTTCAGACCAGTTAAAGACCTGGGGTGCAGGGTCCTCAGGCTGGTGGTTCACAGGCTTTCAAGGCTGTGCAAGAAGCTCTTGGTTTTGGCTAGAGCACCCTTTCTCTAGCAGAGATGTTTCAAATTCTCCCTTGTTTTGCAGTTCTCTGAACTAATGCCACAAAACTCTCTATCTGCTTGAGAACAGCAGGATTCTGAGGGTTCAGTGTTTTGAGGGAACCATTCATCTATTGGGTTCTGCATTAAGCATTTCCCCCATTCCCTTCCCACAGGTCGAGATAGTGACTCACACCGGGCCTCATCGCCGCCTATGGATGGGGCCACAGTTCCAGTTCAAAACAATCCATCCCTCAGGCCAAACCACCGTCATTTCGTCCAGTTCTTCAGTGCTGCAGTCGCATGGTCCAAGTGATACCCCGCAGCCTCTCCTGGACTTTGATACGGATGATCTTGATCTCAACAGTCTCAGGTAAAAATGAGTTTCCAAGCTGTTTCACATTTGTTGTGTGGTTAACTTGCCTCGTGCTTAAATGAGGCCATCTGTGTGGAACGTGGAATAGGTTTTCAACAAGTCCTAGAAGAACCTGTGACTTGACAACAATAAAACCTCACCCAGGCCAACCAGCTTAGATTCCTTTCTGCTACCCCTCCTTGGGTAAATGACAATACAAAGTCTGGTAGCCTCGCTCAGCACCATCTTGGCTTTCACAGCTCCTGCATTGCTTAATAAATTTATTTTCTCAGCCCTAAGTGGCAGTTTTATGCCATGGGTTTGGAAGCTGACTGTGAAGCGGTCAGCGTGTTGGAACACTAAGTGAAATTCTGGAATCGTTTTCCCCTTCCCTGTTTGGGTTCTTTTTTTCCTTTCCTTTGCTTCCTTCCTTGTAATTCTTCTTCATGTATTTAATTCATCTGGTTTTGGATGTTGGTTGATTTGGAATTAGGGGCAGGGAGGTGAGCAAAGGGAAAGGAAAAGAGAAGGGCAAAGGTAAACGTGGGTTTGTATTTACTGATAGCTGGTGATTCTATAGAAGCACACCATGTGTGTCTGTCCTCTCCGGTAGCTCTCGAGATTTAATGAATTTCCATGCTTCTGACTCTGCATGGGATTTGAAGTCCAAAGCTCTGTGGTATGGACTTGGATTTTTTGGGACTCTGTCTGAAACTCTCATGACTAAACCAAGAGATGGATATTATGACTAATCCCATTAAAACTGGGCAGATTGTCCTTGGACTCAAAAGATATGGTTTTGAAATGTTTGATTTCTCCTCACATGTAATTACGCCCACAATAAAGCTAGCTGTCAAATACATCAATTTTTAAAGGGTATATATGTATACATATGCAGAAAGAAAGCATTTTTTTAAAAAGAATATAGATATATGTTACAAAAGAAATAGAGAATTACAAATGTTTCTTTTCTCCTAAACTGACAAAATGCTGCTGTTCAGGGGGGTGATAGAGGCTTTTTAACCAGTTTGTCTCAGGTCTGAGACACACTTTGGGGATACCTGTTTTGTGTGGAGTCTCAATCTGTCTCTGGACGGGTTATCCAGATCTCGCCTCCACAAAGCAAAGAAAACCACAAGTTTTCAACAGTTGGCTGATTTTAAAAGAAACAGTTGCTTAATTGGCTCAGCTGACTGAGGTTGTGATTTAATTGCAGCCTCCTGAGCAGTGATTCTGACACAGGTGGTAACTCTAACTTCTTATTTAGGATTCAGCCAGTTCGTTCAGAACCGGTTAGCATGCCGGGCTCGTCACGTCCCGTTTCTGATCGCAGAGGAGTTTCAACAGTGATTGATGCTACCTCAGGTAGAAACATGTTGCTTTTGTGCTTTCTTGGTCATTCATGGCATTCCTCAATCTTGTCTTTTTTTTTTGTCTGGTAACGTGTTTACTAACCATTGCCATTTACTTGAAAGAACATCAGGGTTTTCAGCTGCACAATAGGGTAAGTGCTGTCTTATGCAAATCCTTACTGAAAGCTACCATAATGATGACTTTTTTCTTCCCTTTTACCACTCAAATGTGAAGTCACAGCATTGTGGTGAGGTATGAACACGATATTTACGTTAAGTTTAACGTGAGCTATAGAATGCTAAAAACTGCCTAAACTAAGAAGCGGGACGTTTGTGAATACTAACCCTGAAATGCTTTTATTAATGAATGCCTAAAGCATAGAATAGTATAGTTCCATCTCATTTATAAAATAGCTTTCACTGAAATGTAATCATAAACGTAATTGATTTCTGTGAACAGTCAAGACAACAGGATAGTTTATCTCATGTTTGTGTAATGGGCACATTTTCACTACTCTGCTCTAAAAGAGCGTGTAAATTTAATACTACAGTGGTTTTGTTAATATCAACACAGTAATATATGTACTGTAAAGTTTTCTTCTTTTTTTCTCTGTGCTGGGGTGTAGTCTGTATAAAGAAACAAGGACAGCAGAGCTTTATGTTCTAGTACAGCTGGGTAACGTCTGAAGGGTGCACACGGCAGGATTTTGTCAAATAAAATCTCTCACAAGTAGAATTATTAAACACACAGCATTAGTCAAACAGTCAAGTCAGAGAGGATTTTAATCTGCAGCGATTTGAAAATCCCTGGAGACTGCTGATTGGATTGAGGTTAAACTGTAAAAAGAGACTGTAACACATACAGAACCTGGTTTCTGAAGGTTGTTTTAAAGAGAGTTAAAATAAAAGCTCCTGTTCCAGACGCTGTTTGCTATTGATATAAATGCTGAGTCCAAGGTATTGCATTGTTTGCCAGATTAATTGATTTGGGTATTACAGGATATTTCTTAGATGTGTTTATAACTGAGTTCAATAATAACTACGTTTACTTTGGATATCGAGGATTGTCATTATAAATTCTATTTTCAAATATTTAGAAGTTGTTAAATTAAGTCACGTTGAGCTTAGACAAACATCTGATACCGGTTACTTAAAGGAAATTTTGTTTTACTACATGACAAAGTAATTTTGAAAATAATTGCTTGATACGGAAGAAAACATAAATGCATCAGTTATGATTTTTGGGACTAGTTCATCTATGTCTGTTACCCCTAAAAGGTTACAAGCTTGAATCATAGGAGTGCTTCTGCCCGTGTGCCTGACACTTGAGGTTCAGGGTGATTAATGGCAGCGCTGCTCTTCGCTCTCAACGTGACCATGCCAGCTGATACAGCTCAGGGTATCTGGGCTGCCAGGGTGGGGTTTTCTTACCTCCTGTGTGTGAGCAGAGCAGTGCCATTGCCTAGAGCAGGGACATGTCCGAATTCTGAGGAATAACCATTCCGTAACCGTAACGCCTTCTAAAACTGCGTTATTCCATCTGCACTCGAAACAACGAACCGCACAGGACTGTCCCTCTCCTGTGCCAAACAACCTTTCCTGAAGTGTGGATGGGGCCTTCGTATGAAACGGCTCATGTGGATGTGATGAAGCTCTATTGGTAATGCCTTTAACATGTGTCCACGTTAAAATTGCCGAAGTCGATTGCATACGTTGTTATGACACTGAAAATATATTTACTGTGCAGCAGTGACTCAGTTTTGTTCCAACACCTCATAAGTTTCTTGTAAACAATACATGGATTTTGTTAGGGGCGTGCTGATAGCAGTATTTCCTTTACCTCCGCTGCCAGGCAGTTTGGATTGGAATTGAATTTTGATTCAGGGGCTGTACCATCTATTTGCAGTTTTCGTATTGCCTGATCCCCATCCTTTCCTATGCAGACATTTAGGGTAGGTATGCCAGATGATGTGTGATGGTATAGCGGTGTGAGTCCTGCTGCAGAGTAAAGGAGATGCAAGGGAAAAAACACACGCTGGTTTTTGAGATCTTGTGCTCCTCTTGTAACAGAGGCCAGCAAAGGGAAGGAGTGTATTTTATGCTGTTTTCTTCTCTTCCTGCTTCTGAGATGTGCACAAAATTACATGAAGCTCAGCTCTGAATTTTAAAGGTTTTATTTTAAGTGCTGTTCATGTATGACATTGCATTTTTTGGTGTTAGAGTCCACTACTGTAAGTATTCTCATTTCCAGCTATTACCAAGGCATGCCCTGGATGACTTACATTCTTTACGGAAAACAAATTTATTGGAAAATACGGGTTTAAGTTTGAAGGATTTTAAGTAGGTCATAAATTTTTACTGCCTAAGCTGAACCAGGAAGTGATTCTCCAGTTAGAACGCGTGCGTTCGAGGCTGTTGCACTTTATGAAGATGCGTATCTGGCTGTTTGATTGCCTGTTGCTTAGAGATAGAACCAGCGTGGCGCCTCTTCTTATCTAACTCCATCACTCGTTCTTCCTATCAAAAGATTTCAAGTACATGTTTATCATCTTCCATTATTCTTTGATTGCTCTATAGCTTCCTTCCTTCTCCCCTATTGGTGACAACTCAGTTGTTACATTTAATAAGGAATCTGTATGATTCTTTTAATCACTATTTCCACAGCTATAAAACCATGGTATTCTAATGACTGTTCTCTCACAAGATCGTTTGCAAACAGTCTTCATTTTAGAAGGACAAAACTGCAATGCTGTTATCAAAAATGACAATTTGCCGTGGCGTTTTCAAGGCGGATGGGCTGTATCTGTAAAGATTTTTGCATAAGTTAAAATAATCCATATTTCAATATGGTTACCTCAGCTTGACTTAAATTCTACTGAGATGTTCTTTGCTGTTTCAGTTTGGGTGGTTGTTTTTTTTTTTTCTAAATCAAATCTTTGAGAAAAGTTTGCAAAAACGTAGTCACCTAAAGCTACCGTTTGTCCCTCAGTGCACACATTTCAGTCACGTGCATCACAGAGAGAATACACCCTCCAGGATTAAACGCACTCTAATTCCAGATGCTGTTCCAGATTGGCAGTTAGAAACGTTAAAGGGACAACACTGAGTTTAAATCTTTATAAAGCAGGAAGCCCTTAATAATAATAATGCAGCAGCAGAACCACTGCTGTGCACACGGTGTGTACCAAGCAGGCGTGCTCGTGTGTCTGCCTGTCTGTCCTTCCAGAGAAGCTCCGGGGCTGTCGGCTGGTTGTGCTGGGCTTACAGAGGCGAGGTCAGTCTTAGTAAGTCAGGTTACATCTAAGACTTCATTAGGCACCAGAGATGGAAGAGAAACCTTCCAAGTGCCCTGTCTGCAGGAGGTGCTGCAGCTGAGCCAAACCACCCAAGCCTGCGACAGCAATCTGTAGTGTGGCAAAAATAATATTTGTTGTTGAGTGACCTGGCCCTGTTTCAGAAAACCACTCTACGGGCATGACTTGAGAACTTCACCTGTGTGCATTGGATGCTGTTCCTTTCTTTGGGTAGGATCTTCAGCTAGCTGAGGACTTCTGCAGAGTGGTGGAGACTCATCTAGAAAAGATAAGCATAGGTTAGGCATATAATGGAGTGATTTCCAGGCACCTTTCTGAATTTTCATACTATAATCTATGGATGAATGATGCTGTCATATATGTTGCATACTTGAAAAATCAAACCTGATAGAAGTCTACTAGTAAATAATGCAGAAATTAGCATGTAGGAAGGTTAGGATATCTACAGAACAGCAACTCTGAACTTTAAGAAGTGGAAAACCTCTAGAGAAAGGATTTTGCAGCAGTTCTGATGCGGGTGAGTCTGCTCGCACAGCTGCAGTGCGTCTGCAGGGACAAGCGTTTCCCCTAACCCAGAACAAATGTGTTGAAGGGCCCAGGAACTCAGGTATGTTCAGTTGTAGCTGTTAATTCAATCCTGCTCTGTTTAAAAAAAAAAAAAGTGCATGCATCTGTGTGTGTGTTTATGAAAAGGCTCATGTGTTCCCTCACACAAAGAGGTTTTTGACACTTATCCATCAGTCAAGTAATGATTTTGTTGCAGTGTCAGCAGAGTAGGAAAGCGTTGACAAAGAAGTTGTCTGATCCCTGTTTGGCATCAGCCTTTTCCTTGGAAAAGGAGGAGATCTCCATTTCTTGCTTGCTTAGGACGAATACACAAGTTAGAGTGGGAAGGATTGTAATGAATAAAATGGAATTGTAGAAGAAAAACATGCTGAGCATTTTTTTCCCTGCTTGATTCTATGGGGTGGGGAGGAAACCTTTATATTCTTAAAACCTGGCGTGTGCTGGGCTCGTTAGGGATGCATGCATCATTTTTTAATGAAGATTGTTTATGACTGTTGGATGCAACTCTGACAATACTAAGCTCTCTTCTGGTTACTTCAATCAATGCCCACTTAAAATTGGCTTGTAATTTAGTACTTCCCTGTCTTTGTGCAGCTGGCTGGTCACGGGCAGATAGCTTGTTGCCTGCAGAGAGTTTAATGAACAGAAGAATTGAGGTGGGTTTTGTGGGGGAGGGAGTTTGCCTCCCCTCCCTCCCCTCCGCCTGTGAAGGGTCTTTTATTGTTCATCACCACACCTGTGAGATAGGGACCATGGGACAAATTTTTACTGTCCAGCAATGCTCTCACTTGGAATTTAATAAACACTTCTGCTGTCACACCTTAAACCATCTGAGCTCTTTACTGTTGTATGCGCGATCAAATATTTATTCCCAAATGCTGTAGACCAGAAAGTGCTGCCTTGGAGTAGTGGAGATCAGTTATTCAGGTAGTAAAGATGTGTGAATGCAGCTGGCAGATGAAGTCACCAACATTATGAATTCCCAGGCTGTCCTTACTGCCACAGGCAAGAACTGACAGGGCTGAGCGGTCGCTGGTTTCCCGTTACGGGCACGGGTAGGGCCCGGGGAGTCCTGGCGTCACGGATACTTGAGCTGCCCGGCTTGAGTGGAGCCGGCCAGTGCTGGAGGGTCCTTGTTGCAGAGAGATGTAATCAATATGGTCTGGAGTCCTTGACCTGAACCTGTAATTACCTGGATGGTATAAAGGTGGCTTGTTGTTGCAGATAGAGATTGCGCTCAGATCCTCCGAGTATAATGCTGAGCTTTGAAGCCAAGGAAGAGATTTTGGCCCTTGGTCTATTCTTCACAGCAATTGAGAGGTTTTAATAACGGTCATATAACAAGCTGTTCTTAGAGGGCATCGCCTGTTTAGTAACAGCAAACCCACAAACCCAGCACTGCTTGTTTTGTACTTCTGTGTTCTGTCAGCTTAACTGAAACTCCTTTAAACTTATGGTTCTTTCCTGGAACAAATTCTGAGCCAATTCTGTTAATATCTATTTAAAACACTTATGTTACTTCTTTGAAAAACATTTTATGTGTTATTCCTAGAATAGTGATGGAGTGGGGGATATAACTCAGGGGGCGTTTGTGTTCTCGGTGCTGTAGCTACACTTGCATGTGCTCATGCTCTCACTGTCCTATTCATTTGTCTTGCTAAATGTGTGCGCGTGTGAGCTGCATCATACAGAATTCTCGGAATTTTCAACTTGATTGATTTAATCTAATTTGAGAAAATGCTATCTGATGATTTTTGAAGAGAGCCTTAAGACAGAACTGACTTCAGCAGGCTCCAAGATGCCAATGCAGTATACATGATTACATCTGGAAACAGCTATGCCCTATAGACTGTGGAGATGTGAAGAGAAATTAAAATGACCTGACACTACTGACTGGGCACTTGCTGCTGGATCGTTGCCTGGCTTGGGAAAAGACTCAGCTGCAGGGATACATGGAGTAGCATTAATGTCTTGAAACACTGGTGGGTGTTTTCTGTAGGCAGGAGAAGTGTACTGGAGAGGACAAGCATGGGAACAGCGACTGAAAGGCAGCAGAATCATAATATAGTGATTAATTTTTGCCTCCCTGTGATGGTTATGGGTGGGTTAGTCTGTCAGTTCTGGAGAGACTCACTCTGCTCAGCATGACACGGTGATGTGGGGGAGCTGCTAGTGACAGAGGAGACTCATTCCTCACCCGATTTGCCTTTGGTTTAGCTGAGGAGCCTCGCAGTAACTGAGGCAATCGTCTCATCGAAGCTGGTTGTGCTTTGACACACAAGTATCCATCAGTGAAATAAAATGGCGCGACGTGCGAGGCAGTTTCACAGCTGCAAGTGAAAATCAAAACTCAGTAATTTCTAGACCATGCTGTGTAGGGTTGAATTGGACTTTAAGCAACATCAGTGACTCAAGGTGCTTAATCCCCCAAAGGCTGATTGCCTCGTTCATCCTGCTAATGCGGTTTTTGATAGTTCGCAGGGGACTTTGACAAAGAAACCCAGCAACCTCCCTGTTGATGTCATAGCTAGATGTGACCTAACTGTGACCTAACCAACAGCAAAGACAAGGTAACGGGCTTTTTCTTCACATACGAAGATAGGTTGCAGGGAGGCCTGCAGGGCCCACGTTGGTGGTCACTGCTGCAGTGCTCTGTTGCTCAAAGACAGTTGTTCTCATGTCACACAACCCGCTTGACGCGTGTACCCGTGGTCCATTAATGCAGACAGGGGAGTGTCTTACTGCTGAAGTGTTGCTCGCTAAGTTTCAGCCGGGGAAGCCACCTTCACTTCATAGAATGGTTTAACAGCTGGAAAATAGCAGCGTGCTACATCGTGATCCAAGCATATAAACACCTTCTGTTTATTTATGGGGAAAAAATCCAAAATGCACAATAGATATTCTGGATATCAGTAGCTAACGCAAACTAATTCTGAATAGAAGATTGTCTTATGTCTACCCCTTAATTGTCCTTCGGTAACAGTTGTTAATGTTCTGTGTAGGTAGCTTTAGAGCACTGAATAAGTGGAAAGTGTTGATTCTAATCATATCTGACACCACAATCTTCTATGGAACAACACATGAGCTGAGATTCCCGACGGGCTCCTGTAGGATACAATATTTATTATAGCTCGAGATCTAAGAGCTCCCAGCTACTGTTAAACTTACAAGACATCCAGAAACCTCAGTGTCTGTACTTGTGTTTTTATGGAGCGCACAGAAATAACACACCGTGCAGCGTTTGCAAAGAAGTGTGCTCATTGACATTCCTGCTCTTTCTGTGCAGTGCTTAAAGGAATCGTTTTACACGTCTTGATATTTTTATGAGTTTGTGATATTCTAAGCTCATCTGTTAATCGAGACCGTTGGAACTGTTCTTAAAACAGTATTAGATGTGCAGGTTAAGAGAAATACTTGAACGTCCATCTGCAAGTGAATTTTAGAGTGGTCGGTATCATTTCAGGGAGAGCTTTCATTTAGAAACAATTTACATTTCAGACTTCACGTGGTCCAACCCACTGCTCATGGTGGAAAGACTCTACACAAGCTCTCTGCACAGACTGTGTCTGGATCTAGGCTGAAGTAGCTTTAAACAGGAGCATCAGTCCTCACGTGTGGTTTGGGGTGTTTTTTTAATGTCATGTCAGCATATGCACCTATTTTCACTGTTGTTAATCCAAAATCAGCAGGTTTTAGCTATTGTGCATCAGCATGTAACATGGGTGAGTGAGCAGAAGTGTGGGTTTAGGTGTATACCATATAAAACTGAGCTCCGAGGCGTGTTAAATTAGCCAGGCATTTGATCTGTTTTAAGGCAGACTTTAATACTTTGAGGGTGTTAGAATCACAGCCTCCTCACCCTGTCTTCTCCTTCCTGAAGTAAGGATGGTCTCTGCTGGAAACAAATATTTATATCTACATTGAAATACACCCTTTTGGTCCTTACTTGTATATATTTTATTGCCTCAGTGAGGTAAGGGGTAAAAAAAAAACAGATGGAAAATATTTTGGTTTTCTTAATTCTCCAATCCTGTGCAACACCCATCGGCTTGCAGTCCTCTTGGCTCCTCCCCTCGCCTTGGACTCCATCCCTGGCGTGATCCCAGCCAGTTTTTAATAGCGCTTTATCTGCTGCTTGCATTGCTTTTAACTTTCACTTTTTTATTAGAACCAAAGCTAAATTGGGTGCCGGTTAGTTCTCTGGCTCTGCAAAAAGCCAATGCTGGTGCCAGCAAGGAGTTGCTGCAGAGAGCAGCCGGTGCGTGGGGCGAGCCGGGAAGGGGAGCGTGGCGTGAGAGGAGCCCTTGTTTGTCACCATCCTCTTCCTCAGCCAGCCCTCGTGCAAGTACAGAGTCACTGGCAGTGCCTCCAGCTCTGGGGGGTCTGCAAATGGGAGATCTCTCGGAGGCTTGACCGCTGCTGGGAAGAGCCTGCCTGGGGCTCGCCTCCTTCCAAAAAGAACGCGGAGTCTTAGAGGGAGCACGTAAAGCCAAGAGCTTCGCGTACATAAACCTTCTGGTGCTGTTCCCCTTGTAAAGGTGAAAACAAGCAGGTCACAGTCAGTAAATGACAGAAAGCAGACTTGGGATTATTCACATCATTAGCACAGGATTTCTCCAGATAAGAGAAGTGGTATATGAGCCTCTATTGCCCTGGGGCCACCTTTGGTTTACTGCGCAGGGCGTGGTCTCTTAAAATGGAGCAAGAACAGGGAAAAGAAAAAGAAAAAGGTGGTAATATGACTAACATATGGTTCTTGCTGGAGTTTGGCCACGGATTTAAGGCCTTGGAGTGGATTCCTGGGGCCTTCATATGCTATCCCAAAACCAACACGAAAGCCTTTCCAAATATATTTTATAAGCTCTGTGATTGTAATAGTCCTATCAAAAATCCCACGTCCCCAGGTCAAGTGAGGTGCAGGCCCTCCTCTTCTGAAATCCCGGGCTTGCCAAGTCTCTCTTGCCTGATATTTCCCTCCAGCAACAGCGGGCAACCCTTCGTGCCTCTTGTGCCGCGCACAACAGCGATGGGGCGTCCAGCACAGCTGCTTTCCCCTGAGCTCACAGCTGCTCGCGGGGAGCAGGACCTCCGCGCGCTCTTCGCCTGGGCTTTTGTCCCAGATGCAGCTGGCCCTGGCTGCACACAACCCACCTGTATTTCTGGGTCATTCAGAGAATTTGTGAGGCTTTGGCTGAGAGGCCAAACGCTTGCTGGCGAGTACCTGGCGGGGTTCGAGCGTTCTTTTTGGTAACTGGTTCTGTCCTTGCCTTTTGCATTACTTTTCCTTGCGCGCTGAGTTACAGGCCATTGATGTGAGAAATGCAGTACAGGAACTGGAAACTCTGTAATTTGTAGCCCCTTTTAACGTCAGGACCCCACAAAAGCTCCTGACTGTAGCACTCAGGAAAGATAAGCACACACATATTTTTGCCTCAATACAAAACGAGCAGTGGAAGCCCCTGCTGCGGGAAGGCTCTTGCTAGTTCTGCCACCAGGACAATTAACTGCATTTGTGTTAATTGAAAAAGTACCTCTTCAGACTTTGACCAGAGTTGTTCACCGCAGGGATGCTGAGCAAATCCCCCTGTGCTACCCTGTTTGACCATCACTTGGTGTATTTTAACAGCAAGCATGAACTTGTGATTGAATGTCCAATTTAGTAATTGATGATGGATCCTCGGCATGGTCGGTTGTGTTGCGGGAGGAATTTTTTACTGTGAGACCATCTGAAGAGAAGCAGTAGCCTTGTGTTAGTCTTTTGGGTTTGGTGCTTCTATTTCAGCTTTAAAATACCAAACCAAAGCAAAACAGCAGCGACAAACAGCACGCAGTGAAATGCTGACATGGAAGTACATTTTACTACTGAAGGTAGATAAAAAATTCACTGTACCATAAGCGAACCGTTTCCCCCTTGATTTGTGTCCAAAATATGAGGAAAAAATCTTGCAGATGCATTATGCATTTTACAAAAGAACATATGCATGCATTTAAATGATTTACATTTCATCTTTGCTTTCTCTTACTTTTAACCCGTGTGAGGGTGAATGACAGCGTGTTTGGAAAACCGAGGCTGAAAGCAAAGTTTAAACTTTCATGCACAGTAAGCTGAACTGTAAGCAGGGCTTCGCTATTTCATGATTTTGTTTCAAAGGTTTGATGATGCCTTTTCCAATGAAACAGATGACCGAAACTTTGGGAATCTGGCTCGCAAAAAAATATATTCTGTGCTTGGTTTGCACTAGTTCTACAGCGCCTGCAAAGAAAGTGAATCCATCCTTATTGGAGCAGGTCCTTGGGAGAATGCACAACCGTGTGCTCAAAGGTGCTCTGGATCAGGGCTCAGGGAGACTATTAATTGTTGATTGTGAGGTGTTATCAAACATTTTTCATGCTATAAAACCCTTTTCCGTGGGGGGTGAGGAGGGGAGGGCAGAGGGGCACCATCTCTACCTGGTGTCATACCCTGACCTGGCTACTCTTCAGCATTACCCTGCTGTATATTAAATTGGCAGCCTTTAACTGATGTACTTACGTAGCAGGAAGCTGAAAAATAATTTGAATAGTGGATCTGATATTTTGTTTAACGCCATCAGCAGGCACTGCTTCCCCGTCGCTGTGAACGGACAAATAAAATTCAGCTTTATTGGCCTAGTTATAGCCTTTTAGTAACACTTCAGTGAAAGATTGTGCATGCCATGAAGTGCTGAACGCGTGCTCTAAAGTGATGTAATGTGACTAGAGTACACTGATATGTCAGATGGGTAGCAGCCTCCAACGCAGGTGAGGGCGAGCGCTCGGTCCACCCTCCCTTGACCAGGGGGCCAGGGCAGCAGAAGAGCCAAAGCAGACAAACCCCAGCGATGCTCAAGAGCATCTCCTCGGCTCTCGCTGGCCACCCCGGGGCTGGCTCCCTGCAGAGCTGCCCGGCAGTCTCAGCACGGCACTGTCCTGCCGTACCAGTGACCAGAGCACAGTGCCGAGACCCGAGCTAGCTCTGCGTGCCACCAGCGACGGTTTATGAGCTTGGGCTCCGTGCCACGCAGAGGCAGATAAACGGTGTGCAGACGTCAGCTGGCCCTTGATCAGGGCTGCTGCGCTTGGGCCCGTTTCTGCGGGCTAACTGCCTGGGACTTCTGGGGTTGTCAGTGAGGTCGGCACACGTAGAGGCCACAGGGTGTGTTTGTGGCCGTAGATTTGAAACTTAGCTATTTACACAGTGCCTCTTGGATTCACAACTCAAAACAGAGTAACTCTCGTCCCTAAGAGCCTGCAGAAATGTCTCCTCATTGTCTTCGCCCCCCAGACTCTCTGTAAGAGTTAAGACCAGAGCTCTTCATTTATTTTGCTAGCAAAGATTGACTTAGTGAGGCTATCACGTGGAGGACCTGTAACTTATTTGTACATCCATCCTTCCATGTTTAAAACCTAGTCAAGAAACTAATGAGGTTACAAAAATATTGCTGATCCTGAAGCAAATACAGTTGGAGAACATATGCTTTGGTTTTACATTTCTGCCTCTAAAAGGTGACATGTCCCGTGTTTGTCATTTAATTTAACATTCTATATATTTTTAAACGGCTGTATGATTTGAAATCTCCAGATGCCGTGCTTTATACTAAATGAGGTTGACAGTTCAGTGATGTGGAAGGCCATTATCTCACCTTTGTGCTTCTAAACTATAGCCACTTGCCTTTGCCTGTTCATAATGCATTTACTGCATTACAGCGTAGGAATTTTTAACACCTATTGAAAGCATTAATTAGGTATGCCATACTGATGAGCACTTCAAGATAAGTGAAAAGCAAGAACTGATGCTGTTCTTTGAGTGCGTACATCTCCCATTGCTTCTGCTGGGGATTCGGTAAGGGACTGATGAACTCCGGTGATAAATGCTGATGGGGATGCTCTGTGTCTCATGTTGCCTCGCTCTCAAAATTCACAAGGAACAAATGTTACCTCTGTGAGTGATCTGGTACTGTGGTAGTATCTTAAAAGTGCCACTGAAAAGCGAGTGTGAGGTGGTCACGTGCCAGTGGTAGCTCAGTGAGATGTTCCTCAGGTGATCGGTGTCCGAGATAACCCGAGCTTCCAAACCACACTGTGGGAAGACCACTGGATTTTCACACGTGCTATCAAGTCATTTCCCTGAATGGTGTGGTCGGTCAGAGTGTATCCTAAGGGAATATGATCTGATCAAAAAAGTGATTTAAAGATAGAATAGTAGCATTGTGGAGGTTTATCTGGAGGTCAATTGACTCAGAAATGCTACTCCCATTTTTAAGCAGATTTATTGATAGTATATGTTTAGTCATTAGTGAAAGGGATTTATGTATTTCCACGATCTTCTGTTAACATAAAAGCACCAGCACAAAGTCTTAGCAGCCAAGAGTGCAAGCTTGAAAAAAAAGTTCCAAGAGATTCCGTCTCGCTGTTTGGGGATCGATATAATCCCATTCCCATAAATTGAAATCCCTTTAAGAATGTACAAATTCCATATGTTTTGTCCTTTTCAAGGGAAGTTGGTTTCATATATTCCGATTATTGTGGTGTAATTGCAGGGGATGAGGAGCAGCTATGGGAATAGAGGTCCCGCATTCCCCAGCCACGCTCGGGCGGTGAATCCCAGGTTGTCCCCAGCTCTCGCCTCCCTTTCTTCAGCGGGCAGCTCACTCTGTTCCCCGCTGAGACACACGGCATGTCTTGATAAACAGCTCTAAGTGGCTCTATCGCTGCCAGCTGGTGCTATCTATAAACCAATAAACCAAAATTCAGACTTTTGTATCCTATTACCGTTGTCCTGAGTCAGCAGGTCTCGTATAGAATCATTTTTCTATAAACTTGGAAAATGGATAATCATTACTTGGACTGTTAAAGTTCAGTAATACAAGAATAAGTCATAAATATGTCACTTGTTTCTTAAAAGCTAAGCAGCTAGAAACTCTCCCTCTTGTCTAATCTGGCCTCCAGTTGCTTTGATCACCATTTTCTCCTCTTTCTCAGCACCACGGCTAACTTCTTAGCCTTCCACATTTTCCTTTGCCGTTGTGACAGTGTTCTGCTGCAGATTACAGCTGTGCTTAGGCTCCATAAGGTTTATATGATTAGTCAGCATTTGGTTTCCATATATAGCAAAAGTACGTCTGGAGAAAATATTCGTATACATATTTCCAGGCAATAGGATCAAAGACCTCTCTAGGTTCTCAATTTTAATTTATCTCTTCTTGCTCGCTGTATAAGGAACATCAAAAAGAATCCGTGTTTGCAGGAGGGAAGGGAGCCTTTGGCTGTGTAGCTCTGGGAGCACCATTCATCCAGGCCAGCTTCAAACCCCGGCCTTTCTTCTTCCATAGAATCACCGAGCTGTGAACTCTGCTTTTTGTGCCTACGTGTTTCTATCCAGGTGTTGACTCTTTTCTTGAATCCTGTGACCTCTCCCCTTCTTCTTTCCTTGAGACTCAGAATTACTCCTTGTCTCCATCGGTCCCAGTCGCAGCTGCTGAGCACATCTTCCTCCTTTGACACAACATTTTCTGTAGGATTTTTTTGATAAGAACACCCAGCCTCTCTTCATACTCGTAATACCGCCCAGTACTTACACAAGAAGCTCATCCTTGAGGTGCCAGCTCTCAAAACAAGCAGGACATTTCTGAAGCTCTACATCTGCCATACGTGGTAGCTAAGAGTGCTCTGAGCTGGGTCTGGGCATAGCTTTATATTATCATCTCAGGTGCTGTATTTCTGTCGGGATTTCTTGCGGCTCAGCGACATCATTTTTTCTATATCTTTCCTTGGATTCTCACAGCAACAATTTGGAAACTTTCATGTTTTTGCCGGGCGCAGCAGCGCGGGCGCTGCTGGAGCCAACCGCGGGGAACTGGCGTCAGTAAGCAAGCAGCGTGCTTGAATTGGACAGACCTGTGACATTTGCCTATGAGGAAGTTTTCTGAAATGCTGGCGAGTGTAGTAAGCCAAGACATTTGAGACCTTTTTGCATCACATTTTGTAGAAAGGCCTTTTTTTTCTGCCGACAGAAGATCTGCGTTAAAAAAAATAAAATATATAATTAGTTTGATTTCAGTCATCTACTCAACATTTCTAAGCTACTTGCCAAACGATCCCAGGTGTGGGATTGCAGCAGGTAATTTCCTGCGCTGTATTTGTGCGGATGATTTTCTGTGTTAGAAGATGATATCGGCTCACCTGGCCTCTCGGTGACAGAGAAATCCTTTGTTTATTCATTTAGTAGGCAGATTAACCCTAATGAATATGGCTTCCTGGAAATAGATACAGGGGACAATAGCAAAGTGAGGAGTGGGGAGAAATGGGGCAAATTCCCTTTTCTTTCTTCACTTTTAAATAATGGTACCTTTCATAGCAGGGTGTTTTAAATCAGAAAGGAACGCAAAATATGTCAAGTAGAAATTCTTGATTTTAAACAAAATCTTTTATGGTTCAACGAGGTACTGGGGCTTTTAGTCAGTCTGCTGCAGTTCTGCCCTGTTGAATCTGCTGGAATGCTTTGTCTGGTCAAAAAGTAGGATACAGCGGGCATCCAGGATACTTGCACTGCGTGGAACTTAAGTCTTCATAGTTGGAGGAGCTCGGTCTGTGTTTTACGTGGTTACTCTTCGCTGTTTTGGAATATAGTTTATTATTATTTCTGTGAATTAGGGGTTCATAATGTAAACTCCCTTGGAAGTAGGTCACAACTTGTACTAGGCAACCAGAGAAAAGTTTTAGAACCTTAATGGCTTAAATAATTTCTGTTTCTTTTTGTTTCATGGGAGTAAAACTGGAATAGTGTGCCAGGGTGTGTGTTGTGTTACCTGAGTAGCTGTATTATAAAGAGACAATGTTCATACAAGGGTTAGGCTGCACAGCTTATTTTTTTTTCCTTATCTTGGGCTGACTCAGAAAGCTTCAAGAAAGCATTGCAAACAGGACAGTTCCTTGGGTTCCTGTTGTATGACGTGTGCAAACGTCCTGCACGAGGTCTGTATGAGGTTGATGAAAGGTTGTACCATTATCACTTTTATTTAAATAACCGAGGAGTTTGGTTATTGACATGACGTGGGACTGTTGTTCATAACACAATGAGAGAATCCGCCTGGAAAAGCAGGTGGAGGTGAATTGAAAGCCCCAGGAAACTGAGGGAAAGATGGTCATTGACTGCAGGGGTGTAAATCGAGCTTGTTGTGGTATTACATGCGGATCCACTGCAGTATCACTCGGTTTGTTTGAACAGCATGAGTAAATTACCTTATTCAAGCTCAAAGAGGGAATAATGTCACGGTAAATTAAGTTGTGTATCTGTTAGTATTGATGTGGGGTTTTTTTAATGCATATACATATTAAATAGTATTTTAAATTAGGGGAAAACACTGCAGTTCGCCAGCTCAGATCACTGTTGTAAGCTACTAGTCCAAGTGTGGCCATAAGTGCAATGAATGGTTTTGCTGCATTTGAGAGAGGAGCAATTTCTTGCATTTTTATGTGACTGGTACTCGAGATACATTATTCCCAAGACATGGATGTGTAGCCACAGATGTGAAACTCTCTTAACTTCCAACCAAACTTTTCCAGATCTTATCACTATAATTTATTCTTTACTCTCTATAGACTAGAAAAATGTCTTTTTTCACATAACTTTATACATTGGAGGAAAAGGAGAGTTCTCTTCTACCACATGGTACGCGTTGAAGGTAGGATACTGTTGGCTTTAGCGTGCTGACTTTTGGAGGTGCCTGTAAAAACTCTGGAGTTTCAGAAGGGAAGCGCAAAAACAGGATTTACCTTTCCACAAAGAATAAGAGTTTCCATTGTTTTAGTCACGTTACTGAAAGTTTAAATGCGCAGGAGCAGATAGTTTTTTGAAAGTATCCATCTATACGTGGGGCTGTGTATATGTGTCTCAGACAGCGATAAATTACACGCGAGCTTGTTTGCTCTGCACGGAGATTGTTTTATCCTTCTCAAAGCTACTATTTATATAACCTTTAACCAAACAGCGAGTAGCCAAAGCATTTTTGCGAGCGAGAATTGTTTTTCTGGCTGGTGTGCGTAACAAGTTAAGCCGCTCCCCTCGCGCGGTACGGCGCGCGGTGCTCCAACTCACCACGCTCGCACGCTGACCATCTGCCAGGGTTGTTTTCTTCTCCTTTTTCTGCATGTGAAAGCTCAAAATAGATACATGTCACGTTAGGTGTCGTTAAAATAGAGCTTGTGATAACTAAATAATAAATTTAGCGGTACCTAATTGCTTTCCAAAGATGTCGACACGGTTGCCAAAGAAGAATGTCGCAGGTCGCCTTTTGAAACCGTGTAGAGTGTCTGTATGAGGGGTTTTTTTTTCCGTTCAGTGAAAACCAAAGGACAACAGTCATTATACGATTCTGTACTTTAAGTATTTTCATAATCCAACATAAATTGGCCCACCCAAGGATTATGTCTGACTTATAAGGATGTGTTTATATAGTCATTGGGTGAAAGATTGCAGAAGTTGAACCGCTAGTTTTGAAAGTCGAGCCAGACCAGGAAAAATCAGGATACAATTTGGCACTTATGGAGACTAAATGATTTCCTTTTTAGCTGCTGATTTCTACTGGGAAATGTATCCTTGGACTGAAAATTGCATCCGGAAAAATGTTTATGTAGTGTTTTTCAAATGACTGATTATTCCTCTAACCTTTAACACGCACTGTGTGTGATTTTTCTTCCCTATTAACTCTTTCACAACCAAATGAATTTCCTTTACTGTAAATAAAAATAAGTTCATATTTCAACTCATGCGATATTTTAATGCAGAAAAAGACAAGCCAGAGGTTTTATTGAGACTGTAACACAGGGAAATCCAGCTCTGTCGGGCTGTCCTGGAAGAGTATCCCACTATGACAGCGAGGCAGAGCACGAGAACTTTGCATCCTGATTACTGCGGAGAATGAGAGGAAAAATGTTCTTAACATACCATTAGATGCAGTTTTCTGCCAGGCAGGGGAGATTTCCCCAAGGCGTGTGTCTGAGGTAGAGGGACCGTGCTGCCAACTACTGGCTATTGCTGCTGAATACAGTGAATTAATTCATTGTAGTCGTGGGGTTTGTCTGCGGGGGAATCGACTGGAGCAGCTGGGACAGACTAAGCTCCACGAACGCACGCTCTGTCTGGGGTTAAAGTGTTTTCAGTGGTGTCGTTTTCACATGAACACATACCGTAATTCGCTACAGTCACACCGGTCGGTATCCTTGTGTAGAACGTCTTCATGGGGTATCTTTTCTTGCATCCAGAGCCTCCCGGATGCAGGGTGCGGGTTTGCGTACGGGCTGTGCTACTCCCTGCCTGCGCTGGTCTCTGTGCAGCAGCCTCTGAGCGAGGAGGCTGCAGGCGACCTTGTAAACATCACCGGGTAGGATGTAGCTCTTTAAAAGGCATTTGAAGTGATCCTACACTGAGTGGGTCACACGCTAACAAATGAGCAGGTCTGAAACCATAGTTTCCATTTTGGCAGAGCCATCTATAAATTATGGTTGATGTTTTCCTCTGTAGAAACGTGCAGAAATTCAAGATTAATTCATCCAGTTTCTGTTAAAAGCATCACCCAGCCTATCACAAGTCACGTACTCAGTAAGCATTGCTCGAGCAGAAAAGGGGGCCGAGGAAAAGCATAGCAAGAGTAGTCTTATAATCGCTGCTCCCGATGGTCTTGTCCAAAAGGACAGATTTGTGTCCTGAGAGAGGAAGCGGAGCTGGAAAGAAATGAAATTCCAGCCCTGTCAATCCTGCTGGGTTCATGCAAAGATGTCCACTTCTCCGCAGCTTCCTGGGGCCCCGTGATGGTAGCAACGTCCATGATCAACAGAGTGATCCGTCTGTCCTTCTGACACCACAGCTGGGGGATTAGATGATGAAAAAGAAAAGCTGATGTTCCTTGTGGCAAGAGGATTGGTCATTCTTGGCGTGGTGGGGACAAGGGGAAGTGCCTGGCAGCTACTCTTTTCTTTCATCTCCTCTTTCAATTCTTTTTGATGGTTTTCTCCTGCAAAGTTTTGTTTTCGTGCGGTTTGGGGAAGATGTGTGTTTATACGCAGAGAGAGGATGCAGCCCTGCTTACCTCAGATAGCTTTTACCCGGAGCAGCCATCCTCAGGCAGCCTCTCTCATTGGAGGTGATAGTGGGTTTAGGAAATTCGTAGAATGTTAACAGTCAAGCGTCTTTTAACTACCTATCGATGGAGTGAAATTTGGCAGATGACAGAGGAACCTCGCGTTTTATTTCTCGAGTCTGAATAGCTTGACAGCGGCGCAGAGTCCCTTGGATTTGTGAGATCCGAATGTTGGGGTTTGGGGTTTTCTCGTGTGGAACCCCGCCGAGTCTCTGATGGGAACTGTTGACCCTTCTTTGTGCTGTTTCTTTACTGTCTCGTCAAACATCTGGAAAACAGCATGTTTGCAGTCATTTCACAACATAATTTTGCATTTACATCATGTGTTATCTGGTAGAAGTTTTCTTGTTTTTTTCCGAGGCGGCGAGGGGGGGAAGGGGAAAGAAAAATCAGCAACTCGAAGGCTGCCACAAGGTCAAGTGGTGACGGTGGATGCTGCCTGTACTAAACATATGTTTAGCTCAGAAAAGCTAAGGCAGTTCCCAAAAATTTGGTAACCATTATAGTACTTCCGAAGTCAGTTCCGGATGTCAGGCCCAAGGTGGAGGGGGAAGGGGCCGCGCTGCCTTTTCTCCGGCTTTCCACGAAAGGGATTTAGCCGGGCAGCTGATGGAGCCGAGGAGCACAGCACGCAAGGCAGAGCTAGACAGGAAACGCTTCTCAAAGTGCTGTTTTGAGAGAGGATCATGAGATCAGGCAAGGAGCTGTGAACTTTACATGCAACCAAGGGCAGATAGCATTGCACCAGCCACCTGAGGGCTTCGAAATAGGAAAGGAAATTAAAGGATCATTTAAGTGGAGTGGGACCAGACAACTTAAATGACAATTTTCATCTTTGAGAAAGGAACACTGAAGTATATTGAATTCTTTGAAGTAAAGGAGCACGATTGATGTAGAGAATATTTTTGTTACATTCCATGCTCTGGTTTAGCGGCTCTTCTAATGTAACCCGTCTCTGACTTCACTGAACCACCTATTTATCACGCTCAAGACGTTTGATTTTCGAGCAGATTGTCTCTCCCTAAACTGAACGCTCTATGTTCCTCTTGATGACCTGAAATTAGCTACTTAGATAACTTCTACATTCGAATGCATGTTAATTAGCATAATAAGCAGATTATTTACTTGTATTTTGATTAACGTGAAGTAGCAAGTGTTTCTATGTTGCTCATGGTAAGCCCTTTCAGTGTAATAAACCTGGGTGTGATCCTAGAATCCTTCAGAAGCTCACGATGAGTTAGTAGCCCAGGTTACCTCTCTTTCCTTCCCCTCTGCTTGGTGTTCAGGATTAAACCCTCGGTCCAAAGCTGCTCTATCCCAGTGGTGCTCTCTGTTGCTTTGGGAGTAGTTTGGCAGAGGTCATGGCACAAAGCAAGACGGGTCCAAGGAAGCCAGTTAAGAACCTGACAGAGGCCCTCTGCTAGTGGGACACTTGCAAAGCAATGAAACCTATGGCTGCTAAAGCGCAGGACCATTGTCCTTTCTTAATTTAAATCAGAGTTAAACCCAGAGTCCAAATCTACTGGACTTAGCTGTGGCTGTACATCCAGCCATGGAGATACGGAACAGTGAAGTACATGCAGGAGACCAAAAATCTGGGCCATGTAGCAGCGTTAGCAGGTGCCCTTCTTTACCTCCCAGCTATAACTGGATCCGTCCTACAGTTTATATAGTGCAAACCTTCGAGAAAAAAAAGAAAGTAGACAACAGCAAATAATTCTGGTTTGTTGGTTTAGGACTGTAGAAGGTTTTTCTGCAGAAATGCTCAGATTCAGTGCTGGAGTCTGCTCGCTGGACGGATGTGATTTCTGGGCCTTCCTGAGCTTTGGAAGTAGGAACGATGGAAGATTCTTTTTTTTTTTTTTTTTCTGTGATCTTTCCATGTATGGCCATAATCGCTTTATCTGCATGGGCCAGGTTTCCAGGTACCATAGAGATGAGTCTTAACAGGGAAAGAATTGTGGATGGCTGCAGTTGTGGTTTTGGAAAAGCTTGCTCTGGGATTTTTGTTTAACAGCTATTGGATGGGAGGGTGCTTAGTTTGCTAATTTGGATGCCAATACTTAGTACAGTTTTACAGCTCTCAGTTATTTCATAGTGGTACTGGCATCCAAGCTACTTGGGGAAAAAGCAGCAAGGTTTTGGGTGTGCATTCACCTTTTTCCTGTGATGTGTTTGGCCAGCATTGACGCAGACTTGGGAATTTGGACAATTTTAAGGAATAATAATGACTATTGAAGTATTGTTTCTGCAGTTGGAACATTGTGCGATGTTTTTAAAGGGATCAGACGCAGGGAGATCGTCATGAGTACAGATAACCTGTGAGGATATTTTCCTTCCAAGATGACATCTGTTTGGTTGTGTTTATAAATAACCTTTTAAAACAGACAAAAAACCTTTCCTCTTCCCTTGCAATATTACAGGAGGTGTCTTGGAAATGTGTTACCTTCTCTCAATTTCCCCTTCCTCTTCTTTCAATTTCATTATATACTGATCTTTTTCTCCAGAAATCGTAGGACAGCAGCACTCTAGGTATCCATTACCAAGTTTGTTTCTTTGAATGCTTCTTCGTAGGAGGTAGAAGTGAAAGGCACTGAATTAGTCGAGCCGAGCTCAAGGGTGATAGCGCGTTTCCTCTTTATCAATAAAGAACCCTTTATACAGTGAGAACAATTTGTGTGCAAGAGGCTTTTAAATAATTTCTCCAAATGCACGTCCTGCTAAGCCTAGAAGGTAGTGATGGTTCACTGACTTATTATTTTTATGTAGGCCATTCTTCCTTGAGGCCACTAAGCCTTCAGGTTTCTCCAAGCCTTTAGTGGTCTGCACTTCGCTGTTATTCTTTCCCTGAGAGTGCTGATTAGTGACTTGCGGTATGGATGCTGATTTATCGCAGCCGAGAGTTGCCCCTTGGGGGCTGAGCAGAAACACTCATGAAGGAGCCCTGATTAAAAAGAGTGGTAATGAAGACAAATGTTTCAGAGGGAGTCAAGAGCAAACCAGGCCTTGGCATTCCCACTGCTCCTCTGAGCTTTTGGAGAGGAGGTAACAGTGGCCAAAGGAAATATTTCCCCCTTGTTGTTTATTTCTCATGGCACTGGAAAAATTTTTCTTTTCCTCCTGGGTGTTCTAACTCTCACTTGTTAACTGCTTTTCATGCAGGGTTGCAATTAACCCTTGGCAGATACTTACCATGTTCCCTTTATATCCACTCTATACATAAAGAAGTTTTTATGTTTTGACCTGTTAACCATTTTAAGATTCTTTAAACTTGACAGTTTCATCTAATTTCTCACGTCATTAAATCGTACTTTATTTTCCAGCAGTCCGTTCACATGAGGTTTGGTGTTTGTTTGATATCTTTAATCATCTTTTTTCCGCAGTGCCCTTTTTAGTAAAGGAAAAGAATGACAAAAGTAGTGCTTACAACCGAGTTCTAAATCCGAGAGAGGTCAGAAAGTTCCTATCTAGCATTGGACGTGTAACTAAAGACAGATTTCCAAAGCATATTGGTAGGATCTAGAAGGTCTCACACTTCTATTAACTAGGAATTCAAAACAAAAATGAATGTAATAATTTCACCCCATTTTAGGGTTTTTTTCAATTCTGTGGGTTTTTCCATTTTTAAAGATCAGCAAGGGCTATAATTAGCGTGTGAAGTAAAAAGCTGAGTATGTGGAAAAACACGCCCTGACTTTATTGGTCTTTGTATTATGCAGGGATTAGGTAGGCCCGTTAAAATCCATCCTGATCTCTGCAGTTACCTTCTTGTCAGATCTGTGCTCACGGGAGGATGCTGTTGATCCGGAGAGGAGGTACATCCCCTGTAGTGGTGTTGGTTGAAGAAGCAGCGACTGGCACCTTTGCTCTCCGTGCCCTGCCCAGACGTGGTGCAGGAGCCAGCTCTGAGCTGGAGCTGCTGTTGCTGCTCGGGGCTCTTCCACATAAGGTGCAAGATGTTGCACTTGCCCTGGTTGAGTTTCACCAGGTTTCTGTGACCCTGTCCCCCTGAGTGGCAGCCCTGCTCTTGAGCACTTCTACACATCCTCCCAGCTTGGTGTCATCTGTAAATGTGAGCAGAGCATGCTCAGTTGCTTCTTCTAAGTTAGCGATGAAGATGTTGAAGAGGACAGGTCCCAGGACAGCCCCTGTGGTACTCTACTTGGTACCAGGTAGAGCGTGACCTGGGCTTGATTGTCTAAATACAATAGCCAAAACCAAAAAAGTGAAATGCGGTTGGGAAACTGTGGCTGTGATCTCACATCTTAGGTAAGTCTGATGAACACCATGAGAACATGGGAAGCTCTCCCATGCCATCCTTACGGCTTTCTAGCAGTCGTCTTTCCCTTCCTTCAGGAAACAGGCGGGAGCTGGACACGTCCTGAGCGGTGAGAATGTGTGGTGGCCCTTTCTGTTCAACAAGAACATCAGGGTACTTTCCAAATGTCAATTAACTTTCTCAGGAAATTTTATCTCATTATTTGCTTTCAAACAGTATTCTAACCTATCACGCAGAAAGGTTCTTTTTCTTTCTAAAAGAGTGTAGTAAAGAGACAATTCATCCAGGGAAAGAACAGGGACAGGGGTTTTCTCTGATTGACTGGCCTCGTTCATGATGCACCTAAGAGGTCAAAGATTGTTTTGAGAAAGTATTTTAAAGGATGGGTCTGTGTTTTCTCTCTGTCTGAGAATCTTACAACTTCCATAGTAGTTCTTGCAGTGTTAAATAAACTCACTGTACTAGGACATCTAAGGCTACGACTTAATCAATCTTCTACTTCCAAAGTACTAGAAAGTAAACATTTTCCAACATTAGGTTTGAAAAAGGAGAAAAAAAAAAAAAAATTAAGGTTCCCCAATATAATTTTGTCAAATGGAATTATATTGTATGGTAGTGACATCAAATGAAGCAACGTTGAGGACTGTGCACTTCACAAGAGGGGAAAGATGGTGATTTGGTGCCAGATTTTTAAAGTAATTGCTCAACTACTTAGCTTTGAAATTCCAAATGACATCGGAAACTTTCAAAACTGGCTAAGGAGTCTCAAAGGCTTGCAAAATTTTAGAAGTAACTTTGGAAAATTATTTTTGAAGATGCTGTTTTGTACACCTCAAAATTCCATCACGTTGGCTGCGTGAACTTATCTAAATTTACTCCGCAGTTCCAGAGAATTCAGGAAACACTGATTGTGTATCCCTAAGTGAAAAGTCATAGAGCTTCGTGACAGGAAAAACTGAGGGTGAAGGGGAGCTGCATCTTGTTAGCAACAGTGTCTGGAGCGTTAAAAGCTGACGGCAACTGGTGTAAGCTTTAGTGGCACCAGCCTTTGTCTCTGAGCCATTGCACTCTTCAGAATTTTGGAGATTTTTGGTTTTCAATCTGATTAACTTGTGGGTGTTGGAGAGCTAGTTTGAGGCTGGCGTTGCTGCACTAGTCAGATTGCATCACCATCAGCTGCCCACTAATTATCAGGAAATTTATAGCTGCATTAGGTAAATGTCACTTCACTGCAGTGGCCTGGAATAAGAGCGTTTTCTGCTCTGAATTAGCACCATCGGCACGTCTCTCTGAGAGTCTATCCAAGCAAGCTAAGGGCTTTATTTATGCACAAGCATATTACGGTTTTAAGAAAGGGTAGCTGAAAGATGTTGTATTGCTTTTTTGAACCGTAACATCTCTCCACCATAAATGTGTATTTATTTATTCATTAGGCATAATCACATGTAAAGTGTTTAAAACTAATTTGCTAATTCCAGACTGGCGAGATCTGCGTTCAGGAACATAAAATTCTGTGTACACTTTTATCTGCAGGAACCCTTCAGAAAGGTAATCCAGAATGAGGATTACTTAGTCTATCTTCCTCGTGGTAAAAGTCTGTGTTAGGTGACGTAGTACTTCTGCAAATCTATCTCAAATGTTGCAGAATTAAGTAATATCTCCTGGATTCCTATTTTTGAGTTGCTCAGTAGAACAGTAGCCTCTTTGACTGAGATAAACTGCAGATAGGTACCACTGTCTTTAAGCGTGAAAGCAAGGGCCCACAGTTGTCCATTCTGGTGCACAAACCTCCCCTGGAAAAGAGCTGAAGGATCTCACATCCCTAAAGACTCAAGATAGAAGAAAATTTATGGTTAAAAAAAAAAGCATATGTTTAAAAACAAACCAACAAACAAACCACCTTCATTCTTAATGCGCTGGAAATGAGGTTCCTGACTCCTCTCAAGAGCTTGTCCAAAAGACCATCGTGAAATTCATCATGCTTCAGGAGGATGCCAGAATATCTGAAGAGTTTGCCACTATGAATTCTTTATAAATACCAGGGTGAATGACAGCTGCTGTTCTGTGAAGGACAACATGACAATTACAACAGGCTATGTAAATAGAAGGCCACGTAAGAAATGCTGACTAAATTCTAGGCAAACTTATCCTTGACATCTGTTTTAAGGAACTAAACAGCGTTAGTGGTCCTTTTACGTTGTTCTACCATATTTAAAACCATAAACTTTTGACAATTAATTTAATTTAAAAAAAAAAAAAAAATCACATGTCCTTGAGCTGTGCCAGGTGTAAATTTTTCAAGTGACTTCTAATTCCCTGACTTTTACAAAACTATAAAGAGATTCTTTGGACTTTCATTTACAGTGTTGTTTGGTTGCTTGCTTTATAATAAATAACGTGCAAATGGGCAGAACTTTTTTTTTTGTTTAACTAATTTGCTGCTGGGTGATAACCTGGAATGATCTATATTTCATATTGGCTTTAGGTGTCCTCCCAAAACACTTCCTGAATTATGTCTCCGTTCACAAATAATCCCATAATGCAAGAAACCCAAATTACTGGCAAAGTGTTATTCCTATTTGCTGAGCCCGGGGCGCGTTCTCGATTTCTGGGTGTTTATCAGTGCAGGAAAGGCCCCCACCACGTGCTGCCCAAACACAGGAGATCCACGGGAGTTAATTAGAAAGTAGAAGCCGTTTAAAGAAAGTCGCTGTCCAGTATTAAGCCTTTGGCTTCTGGTTTTACTCTCGCTGCTTTTATGGTTCAAAGTGATGCAGATCAAACAAAGCCTTTGCATCCTGCATTCGACGGGCCTTTCTTCTGCGTTAGTAACACAAGCGTTGGCACAGGCCAACTGAACCACTTACTTCAAAAGGATCTTTTTATTAGATAAGAGCAGATACTTACACATCCTAGTCAGAGGAATATAATTTTTACAAAAGACAATTTTGCCTGCAGGTCTGTTTCAAGGTTGTATTGAAGTTGCTTCCCTTTGTTCTTCATAAGATGCAACCCCCCGGCCCCCCTTCTGCCATACCTACCGATCCCAGCGTGCGAGTGAAGGGCTGAAATTCTGGAAGTACATTCAGTCTTAAACAGGTTTATTGCAGGTATTAGAACTGTCTTGTGAGAGAGGACTTCATCTCTTCCCCCCGTATAGTTGCTGGTATAGAGTTCTTCCCGGTGTGTTCAGCAGGAAAGGAGGATTGCGTTGGGTTTTTATATGTGCCTCAGTGTTTAATTACCTTGTCTTGTGAGGGATGATTTTATTTGGGAATTTTGATTTTTGGTTCAAGTGGAGCAAGATCAAACCATAAAAGCAGACGTCAGTCAGCTGTACTGTGTAAGCAGCTGTATGTTGACATCTCGAACGTGGTTCTGATGATCCACGTCTGTCTTGCTCATGGAGCTTTGCCAGGTTCCAGCAAGCAACCAGGGGATAAGCTCTGTTCTCCTCTGCAAGGCTGGATTTAGCCGTTGGTGTGTGCTACCTTGGTTATTGTAGTGAAGCTGTGTTTGACTTGCCATAGTGCCAGATGGATGCTGAGGGTAGGGAGGAACTAGATGTGAATCTGCTGTTTCTCTGCATCATTGATGCCAGGCTTGTCAAAAGTTTTACCTAAGTGCTATGTGCAAAGATACTTCTTTTTACTGGCTGGAGAAGTGCTTGGTACATCACAAAGTTGAAATCCCATTGACGTGGGTACCTTCAATTGTATCCATCTCAAAATACTTGTGTTTTTTTTGCTGAAGATACTCTATTTTAATGCTGGTGTTTGGAAAGGCCTTGAAGCCTTTACAGGAAAGGGCTCAAGAGCTGAAATAAAACTAAAAGATATGAGATGGAGTGGGCAGGAGATAAGAGGTATTGTTACTGTGGATCTATAGCTGTGTGTATGTGTGTATGTATATATATATATACACGCATACATGTATCTTTCCTGTTTGCATTGCTTTCCTTGGAAACAACAAACACCTCCCTGTTTAGTAAATAGATACCCTTCAGATGATTTGAGCTCAGCAAAGGCTGTATTGCTTCTTTGATTGTTGATGGATTTCCCCCAAAACTTGGCAAAATGAACTGTGTAAATCCTCCAGCAGTGCACTGACAAGCCAAGCAGAGGTTTTGAACAGCTGCTGGCTCGGTTCCTTCAGCATCAACTGACTTTTCAGGGCCTGTCCGTGCCCATTAGCCATAGAGATTGTGGGAAGATGAGACCCTGATGGAACAGAAGCCTGTTAAGGTGTGTGCATGTAACACGGTTTTTAAAATAACCTCTAGAAATGAGTTTTAAATCCCTCCCCGTGTTTTGTAGTCTGTTGAATGTTCACGATGATATTTAGCTTCGTTGCCAGTGGGAGAAGAGTTGGCAAGGTCTCAATTTCCATTGCCAAAATTTACCCTTCCTTGGCTCTAGGGATGACCTGTCCAAGGGAGGATTTTTCCTCTAGGTTCTCCTTCACTGCAGCTCTGAGCTTGGTCCAACTGAGGGCCTCATTGATGTTCTTTGTGAACCAAGATCATTCTCCGTTCCAGAAGTTAAAACATTCCTGACACAAACGGCTTAGAAGGTTTCCTTCAAAAGATGTCTAATTATTCCATGTATTTACAGCACTCCTTGTAAATCCTGGTCTCCAGGGAAACAGGAGAGCACAAGGCGAGTGCTGGGAGAGGGAGACGGTGGCTTAGGCGCAGATGTCGGAAGGGACTAACCCTTGAGGTCCGCTCAGTCCGTGATTCCGAGGGCTGGTTAATATTTTGTAAGCTGGGCAGGTTGCTTTTCTGGAATGCAGAAGTGTGTTGCATGCGCCCGTGTAGCAGCCAGCAGAGGACTTCTCATCTGCGACAGTAAATTAATAAACAGCCAGACTGTTCTTGCATAAAACTTTCATACTCGTGCTTTTCTATAAGAAATGACCTTATATAATGAGATATGTTACAGTGGTATGAATTTATAATAAATATATATATATAATGGGGCATTTGGATATTGCATGATTTAAAATCTTGTTACGTTCTAATCTGGAAGTGTTCTGACAAACGCTGTCTGGGTAAAAGACGCTTTTTTCCTCTAAATTTAACCTGATTGATCATTTTGCAAATGTGTTATTACTTTGCAAATAGAACACAGAATGGACAGAATAACTCCTCGTACCAAACAAACGCCGTTTTGATGACAGTGATTTATTGCCAGCTTTTACCATGTTTCATATAGAGCTGCTCAGAATTAAACATGGTACTTTAAAAATACTTTATACGGTGTTCCCAGAACATACATAATTTTGAGCAACTTTACTGACAATTGCTTTTTTATGGGCCTTGATGGAAGCGAATGACAACCTTCGCGTTCCCTGGAGGAGCACCTGTCTTTGCAGACAGAGTCGCCGTTGTGATGCTATTCATGATCTTGGTACAATCTCACCATTTTGGACCAGCGGGCAAGGTTGGGGTGGGCGGTGCAGGGGAGGGCTCATGGCGTTGGACACTAACTCCTGTCTTACACTGTTTGTACTGGACGTGGTAGCCCGATTTTGATGGGATCCTTAGGACGGCTGCTCCCAGTCTGGCATCCTCTCACCCCAGAGCACTGCTGAGGTGAGCCTCAATATGTTACTTACCCGCCCAGCTCTTAAATCCTCTTTAACTAGCTTGACAACATGAAAGCAAGACACAGAACACTTGTATTTGGTTGAAGTTCTGGGCACCGGTGAGCTCGTTAGAAAGGAGAGCGCCAACGTTTCAACAAGTGTCACAGACACTTTCTTTTCTCAGAAGGCCGGAGCTGGAGCAGAGCCCACTCCACACAGCAGCTTGTTGAATGCAAATAATGAATGTTAATCCCGCCTCATTGTTCCAGGGTCAAACACCCAAAAAAAGGAATCAGTCAGGGTGACAGGGCGGTAAATCGTGTCTGTTTGCCTTGCGTATTAGGTTGGGGTCTTGCCTCTTTTTTGAGCCATCCTTTTAAGCGTGTGCTTTTCATTCTCTTGCGGAGCGTGTGTAAGAGCACAGGCGTTCCAGCCCAGCTCCCTCATCCTCCGGAGGTGAGGACTTTTGTCCTCTATTTGTTGTTATGCAATATTGTGCTGCTTTCAGTGACGAAGTAAAAGGGGGGGGGAAAGCATCCGCCAATGAGACTGTGATATTTGGATGATTTATCTCATTCCTCTTCTGAGTAACCTAACTTTGACATTATTCGTGAACTCCGAGTCTTGCTCGCGTTGTTCCTGCTAGTAGAAAACATAGCGAGGATGTAGTGGGTAATTGAACCCAGATGCACCGAAGGCTGCTCAGCCAGACTGTTATTTTAGCCTACACTAGTAGGTTTTTTAATACGAGTTTGACCTTACTTTGAAACATTCTCAAAATACCATACTTTAATATCAATTTATACACTCTTGCTTTAAGATGGGGTAGAGTCATTTGAAAAAGTAATGAAACACTTTCTACCTGTTAAGACAGGAGATACAGAAAGAATTGGGGAGTTAATTTATGTATCTAAGAAACGAGTTTTGCATGGGGCCTTTCTAATTGAAGCCTCATCGTGTGCCTTTGGCTGGGGTTATTATCGTCAGGGAAGAGGTCTCTGTAGGCTTTATCTGTGCCAGTTGTATGTGCCCACCTCTGCAGCGCGGGGGCACGTTAGGCAGGAGGGTTTTGAGATTTACCCACAGTCCGTTCCAGTAAGTTATTAAACAGAGGTTAATAGCCGTGGTACATGTTCATCTTAATTATTTTTAATGGGAGGTAAATGTTTAGTGTATGTGCTCTGTGAAGTTGAGCTGCGTTGAACAGCTTAGAAATCATTCCTGATTGAAAAAAAGAAAAAAAAGAAAAAAAAAAAACCCCACTGTGGTTCCCTGCCAGAATGGTAGTTTGATTTTTGACATACATGTAATGGACTTTCCATATCCACACTGTATTTTTCTAAAGGAGGAGCTGCTCGCAGCAGTACCGAGCAGAGCCGTGTTTCCCCCCTCAATACAGGCTTTGTCGGTAACAACTGAGCGCAAAAAAAAAAACTCTGATGTATAATTGAATTTCCTGGGAAGATAGCGCACTTCTTTCTGCTTAAGCACAACTGGTTTTCATTCATTATTACTCTGGTCAGGTGGAACCGGGGTTGCTCCCTTCCTAACGCGTCTGTCTAATTATTCTTTGTTACATGATGGCAGGGAGCGAAAAGTTTTGTGGTCGTGCCCCAACCGCTTTGATGAAGAACCAAGGCTTCGTGGTAATCTTGAAGTTAAACACTTAAACGGATTAATTTTTTTTCCATCTCACTCTAATTTAGGGTCAGCTCTTGGTGAATCAGAGAAGGGGTGTGGAAAGCGAGCGGGTTGAGGCGATTCTGAGCCCTTGGGAAGGCGTCGCTGGGCGGACGCGGCGCCGGTTCGGCCGAGGCGCTGCTGCCGGGAGCGTCAGCCGGGCCCGTTGCTCTGCGTGAGGAGCGAGGCTTTCACCGGAGGGACGGTGCCCAACTGCCTTAGACCTGTGTGGCTTTGGGCAGCGCAGCTTAAAATGTAGAAAGCGAGAAATTAAAAATGGTTTAGTGTTTTTCCTTCTGTTCTCTTATCAGGAATGTTCGTTCAGACTCTAACAACTGTTAGAACACGATAACAACTTCAGGCCAGCTGTCAAATGTTTACCATTATCAAACCTCTCCCTAGGGTAAGATGCGACTTTGGCTCGCCTCACCGGCAGTAATTTAATTTTTCCTTCGTTCTGACTCGGAAATGGCAGCATTTTTCAAAGCTTCCTCCCACTGATGGCTGAAATTTTCCTTGTGAAATGATTTCCACCAGTCTTGAATCTTTCTTGCTTCTGCCGTCTTCACCTTTACTGATGGTTCTGCAACTCGTCACCAGCTATGCAAACTGACAGTTCACATCCTGGGGCAGCAGCCGGGTCTGGCCTGCAGAAAGGAGCAGCCTGACCAAATTTACGCTCACAAGATCTCTTAATTCACAAAAGCATTTGCTCTAGTTCCTGTTCTCTGCTGCAGGGGCTTTTGGGGGGGCGAGCAGGAGAGCGTTCGGAGGGGAGAGAGGCACTCTTCACACTCTGCTGAGTACACAGGCTTTCGAGATGAAAAACAGACGGAAAGAGACATTTCCAGCCATCTTGCTGATCTAGGCAGGGGTTCACTGAACTGTGCAACATAGCACCAGACCCATGTATCATTTAATGTGCTAATTTCTTCTTTCTTCTTTTTTTTTTTTAATTTTTTTTTGAGTGAAGGAGTTTTTCATTTTGTTGACAAGCATATTAAAATTAAAAGTGGAAACAGTTAAGAGAGAGCCTAAAATGTAAACTCAATACCCACCGGTTACTTCCTCCTTTGACATTTCGAGCTACGGAGAGATCTGCTTAGTTTTGAAAAGCCTCTGACAAATGAGAATAGTCAGAATAAGTTTCCTATTTGGTCTGAACTGCACGGAACATCATGATTTTTTTTTATTTTTTTTTTTTCTCCCTCACAAGCTGAAACGTATGCCATATGCTTGCCCAAATGCTTCCCCTGCTCGCTCTGCAAGACAGATCCGAAACTTTTGTTACATTCTTTTCCTAGACAAATATTTTGTTCCTTCTCCCTTGCAGCCACTCCCTCCTACCCAAGGCAGTTTGCAGCCAGAGGAAAGTGATGCTTCCCCGTGCACAGCCGGGCTGTGCTCGCTCGGTAGCAAAAGGTCATTCAAACACTTTTTTTGGTATTCTTTGGCTCTCCCTTGGAAGCTTCTCCTAAGAATAACCCGTTTTACATTTTTTGTGATTACTTTGGAAGAAAAATGTGCAATAATACCAGAATGGAAATGAGGGGAGGGGGGAACAACATTCCAAGTAATTTGATCGCACTCCTGTAGTATTTGCTTTGGTACTTTCCTATCATTAGCTATCCAGTTGCTTAAGGAGCAGCTGCACAGTCTGGTAAATGAATAAATGTTGTAGTCAAAAGTTTAGGCAGAAGGAAAAGCGAACTTAGTTTGTACTAACATAGGTCCTGATCTCGTTAACCGGTGTTCTAATTGAAGGCGGAGGAGGTTTTAGCTCTTTTCATGTGTAAAGTAGTCCTGTCTCTCCATAATGGTGGAGTTTTACAAAATTTATTTGTCTATTTTCGTCCTTGCTCATTGCAGGGGGGCTGGACTGGCAAACCTTTAAAGGTCCCTTCCAACCCAAACTGTTTTATGATTCTATATATATTTCTAATGGCATCTCGTGTCCTTAGCGTTAGCTCTACTTGTATTTTCTGTTCTCTGAGCTTTTAGGCATTGTGAGAAATAGATGAAAGGTTTGCAAACAGGGGCAAGGTCAGAGGTAGCGAGTACGTGGATTCCAGCAAGCAGAGCTCCCTGCCTTAGAAATGTGAATTAACAGGAGAGCTTCTTTCTGCGTAGACTTTTGAGGAACACAATGTAGTGGTAACTGGTCGAGGTATTTGTCATCTTAATAAACTGACAAAATGGGAAAATAAACACAAATCTTATCAGTCTGCTTTTTTTTTTTTTTTTTTTTGGGGTTGAAAGTGTTTGAAGAAAAATCATAAAGGNTTTCATGTGTAAAGTAGTCCTGTCTCTCCATAATGGTGGAGTTTTACAAAATTTATTTGTCTATTTTCGTCCTTGCTCATTGCAGGGGGGCTGGACTGGCAAACCTTTAAAGGTCCCTTCCAACCCAAACTGTTTTATGATTCTATATATATTTCTAATGGCATCTCGTGTCCTTAGCGTTAGCTCTACTTGTATTTTCTGTTCTCTGAGCTTTTAGGCATTGTGAGAAATAGATGAAAGGTTTGCAAACAGGGGCAAGGTCAGAGGTAGCGAGTACGTGGATTCCAGCAAGCAGAGCTCCCTGCCTTAGAAATGTGAATTAACAGGAGAGCTTCTTTCTGCGTAGACTTTTGAGGAACACAATGTAGTGGTAACTGGTCGAGGTATTTGTCATCTTAATAAACTGACAAAATGGGAAAATAAACACAAATCTTATCAGTCTTTTTTTTTTTTTTTTTTGTTGGGGATGAAAGTGTTTGAAGAAAAATCATAAAGGAATCCGTGGTAGCTCAAGGAGGTTAAACTCAACAGTTGTTTCCTTTGAAGTGGATGACCAGGAGGTTAATTGCCAAAACTGCTTGTGGAAAAGGTGGTAACAATTTAACAAGACTGTACAACTGCAGGGACTCAGATGAATATCAGGTGTTTGCAGATGGGGGGGTTTTTTGCCTAACAGGAAAGAGGGAGAAAAAACCAGAATGAGAACCAGGGGACAGAGCGGGAGAAGAAAAGCCCGACTAAACAGCCAATAATTCCTTGTTTGCTTTGCCAATGAGGCTGTAATTGGCCGGGAGGTTAATCGCAGCCCGTGGATTGGCGGGCGGCCGCGCTCGCTCCGCGCTCGCTCCGCGCTCTCGGGCAGGAGACGGCGATTATTAGAGCTTTCACGTCTCCTCTTTAGGCTCACGACGCCTCTGATTTATTAATCCCAGTAAGACTGCTGCGAGGAGTTTACAGTTCAAGGCTCAGGTTTTGTGTTTCTGCTGCTCGCAGTCAAGTTTATTCCAGAATTTATTTTTCCAGCTCTGGATCAGTAGGTTCATTTGTCCCTTTCTGAAACTGCCGTACTTCTAAATCTTTCTTAATTTAGTGGGAACAAAGTCTTTAAACACGGAATTCCCCGAAGCCCTCCAGAAACCCAATTAGGTCAATGCAGTATCGTAATTGGAAAGCTGAAATCCCTTACCATTAGTTACAGTGGGTAAACAGAGATGCAAAAGTGTGATATAAACAGAACAAGAAAAAATGCTTTTAACGTTGCTTTTCACTTCTAGAGGGAGAACCTTTACCAAAAAATATCACCAGCGTATTTTAATTTTGACATCCCTTCTCAGAATTCAGCAGTGATTTTTTTTTTTTTTTCCATTGTTGTATTTTATATCTGTAGCAATTTGTGGAACTTGGAAAATGTGTACAAAGTACAGCTTTCTTCAGGCTTTTTTCTTGTAGACAAAAGAGTTGGCAATGGCTGAAAACAATGAGAAGGAATCTTTAAATCGTTAACTAAACTCTTTTGAACCTCAAAGGAAGTTTGTACATGACAGAAAGCTCGCTCACCAGTCACTAATCCCTATTTACATAGATTTCTCTCTGTCAGATATCCTTAATGAACTGCAAGCTTTATCAACAGCAACTCAAATAATATTTTTATGGCTCGATGTTCAACTGAGCAGCCGGCAAAACTTCGAAACCTTTCTCCTACAACGTAATTTACTTGCTCAGCTGGAAGTGATAAGCAGCAGCCTGAATCCTGAATCTAGTGCGTACTGTAACCCTTCAGGTCTTGTTTGGCTGTTTTCATATTGTGTACTAAAAGCAAAACTTCTTCTGGGAAGAATCTTCCCTGTGCAACAAACAGAACTCTGCTGCAGCTGGAGCATCCCGGGGTGTTGCTTGCGTGCTGATGCAGGCCATGGCATTCAGAAGATCTCGTCTCTGTGGTCTGCGGGAGAATCTTGGGTTTGGGCCATGAGGGAATCACCCAAATAATGACACTCTGAAGTGCCATTTAACCTGTCGCTTACTTTTTATATGGAGAATTCATTTAATCACAAGGTCGGGTATTTACGGGAAGCGATTACAACCAAAGGGCAGGGTATTTCAGAACCTCCAGTTCCATCCTTTCCTCTGAGTTCTGACTGAGAAAGAACCGAATTGCCTGCCAAACACCTCTAATTCTACTGTAGTGTCTTGTCTGTCATAAGCCATTTACATTTTGACGAGTTGATTATGATCCTTGCACAAGTCTTACGCCAGCGATGTTTTACAGGTGGCAGGAACCCCAGTTCCAACCCTCCAAGAAGGTACCTGCCAGTTTTGCTTTTTTTTTTATTAAGCAGATGCAGCATTTATATAATGCCATGGCTATAAAGTGTAATTCACACCTCTGAGAGGGGCAGAAGAACTCGGTTGACAAGCGTGATCTCTCTCCAATATTGATTTAGACTCTGCCCATGCAGGCAATGGCATGTTGAAAATATATTTTGCTTAATAGCAACCCTCCTTTCTTAGTTTTCAAACTACCGTGGTCTCGAATGGCATCCGGTGGGTCGGTGTGACTCAGCAGACAGAAAAGCTTTGCTGTCGTAGGGATGCCAAGCGAGGCTCAGGAGAGAGAAGAGAAGCCAGCTCTCACTCAGTTTTAAACTTTCAGGGTGTTGAATCTTCTTTATGAAAACACATGTATGTGTTTTCATAAAACGCATGGGGGAAGATATTCTTCCACATCATTCATCTTTATATTGCAAAAAAAAAAAAAGGGAGAGGAGGGGAGAGAAAAAAGGCTTTGCAATCTGCATATGCAAATCTCGCCGTGTTCCTCCTAGACGGGAGGAAACTCTAACTCTCAATAGCTATTTATTTCCTAAATTGGCGACAGACATGCAAGCGAGAACGTTCAAATGACTTCAGCTCTCTTTCTGCCTTCATTATGTCAGGCTAGCAGATCACATATGGCATTATGGAAATCAGCAAATGAAAACCATATTGATCAGCATTGAGAACAAATGTAAAAAAGCTGGGCTGAAGGAGGAGAGGTGGAGAAGTATGCTCCGCTGTTCAACCTGATAGGCCCTCGTTAAGGCCTTTAATCATTTATTAATGTAAACTCCCTCCTTCCCTTTCCACTCAAATTACCTCAGCCATAGAGCATCCTGCTCCATTTATCTTTTAATGTTTCCTTTATTTAATTTATTTTTAAGCTATACATTATACTTTTATTACAAAATCAAGGGGTTGTTTTTTTCCTTTTCCAGAGGACAGTATTGAGCAACCAGATTTGAAATAAATGTCCCCGCAAGCTTGCTCGAGCGTTAGGAGCGAGATTTGCTTGTCGTTGGATGGCAGCTTTGGCGTGCTGGAGGACTTGCGGTGCACAGGAGTGTGTTACAGAGCCTCCCCCACTTCGCGCTGTTTGTAATTAAGGTTGTGTCAGCATTTCCATCATAAACCCTTGTTTACAGGGTTTATAATTCAGCTGTGAAAATTTGCTCCAGGCCAGAGTTGACATCCAAGGGTTCAACCTCACAGTAAAGGAGACTTGTACCCTCCCTCCCTCCTTCCCTCAAATCTAAAAGCTCCTCCAGTTCCAAAAATATAGAAAGGAATAAAAGGTGTTGCTGTGGGTTTTGGGGACAATTGAAGAGAATTGTTACTAACAAGACAAAAGCGTTGGGCCAAGGTCCTATTTAACTCTTCAAAATCCGGCTGGGACCCACACGTGGCTGGGCCGGGCACCAGTTTTAGCAAAACCAAGTGGTTTGGGTCAGGCAGATCTCTAACTTGCAGTCATTCATCAAAATCTCGAGTGATGGACGTCTCAATCCCGATGGCAGTTTGCTTGAGTACTCTGTCATTCTCTCACAGTTTAGCTAGAAATTTCCATGACAATAATTAGG
Source organism: Eurystomus gularis (assembly GCA_013400335.1). Taxonomy (NCBI): domain Eukaryota; kingdom Metazoa; phylum Chordata; class Aves; order Coraciiformes; family Coraciidae; genus Eurystomus; species Eurystomus gularis. The sequence goes on along the minus strand of VZZY01000990.1, from coordinate 166,058 downwards.
GGGTTCTGCTTTGAAATTTGTACCGTTCTATGGTCCTGACAAAGCTCTCGCTGGCCCGTGGGGTATTTCCCAGTACCCTCTCTGCTGTGTAACACAGGCTGTTCTTAGAGATAATAATATACTTTTTTACTTGGAATCCGAATCTTTCCCACAGCAAAACTATTTTCACTGGCATTTTTTAATCCATTTGGTTTAAAAAAAAAAAAAAAAGTCTAGTTTTTTGGAGCAGTTGGGTGTCTGTCGCATGTTCATTTAAAAATAACCAATAAAAAGCACCAAGAACAGCCAGCATGGTCTGCTTTACCCAGTGCAGCTCAAGAAGCTGGCAATAAGGATGGAGCTGCACCAGTTTGGCGTCTCGCTCAGCTCCTGGCTCTGGCAGTGCCTCGTGGGCCGCGGGAGCAAGGCGCGGTGGGCACACCACGCCGGGCAAAGCACATCCTCCTGGGCTGGGAACTGCTGGGCTGCTGTCAGTTTTAGTTCAATCCTTATCATTTTGACGTTTTTATATTCTCGGTGATAATGGGCTTCAAGTCTCAGTCATGGAGATGGCTCCTGATTGATACGGGATGATACTGGCGTCGCACGCTGCAGAATGTACATCTAATTTATTTTAAGTGGTATTGCAGATTTTGGTGGGGGTGGAGGGAGGACAATTCCCGTGGGGCAGCAAAGATAGATCCAGTGATGTATCTCTAAAACGTGTGTAAAATGTATTCCCTCCTTCCTCTTTCTTGCACACTCGCCCACTTCCAACTTCTTTTCCTCTTCGACTCGCATTACAATTCTCCTTCCCTTTCTGTGCTCTCAACATCAAACAGTATATAAATTACAGCGAGAGTGCTGTCTGTGGCAGACATGCAGTCCTTGTTTGTGGCAGAAGAGCAGAGCATTAAACAGTGAGTGGACTATGCAGAGAGCTCGCTCTCTCTCCCTGTTCCCAGTGGGAGTGTTGTTTATAGAGCATTATAATTTATAACTGAAGAGAGTGGATTTAATTTCAGCGGAGGGGGCTCGCCAGCAGGGCGCCAGCCTGCAATCATATGAATCAGCAAGCTGCAAACTCTATTGAATGGAAAGTATTATCGCTGGCCACAAACGGACACTGTTTCTCCTTAAACAACTCCCTCGGTGCAGGAAGACGTTGTCTTCATTCATCTATTTTACATATCTACTCCTGTTTTAATTTTGCTGTTTCCTAAAAGTCTTTTCTTTTTCAGAATGCATCTTTTCTTTTACTGCCTTACTTCCTGATCTGACATTGGAAACTGATTATTGTGTGTGTGTGTTGCTGATTTTTGTAGCTCTTAAACTTGCCTTTTCTTTCGAGCGAGTGTGTGTTTTGGTTTGAGTTTTGAAAATGCCATTTTCTTCTGATCCTGTGTACAAGCAACTTTTATGGAAACTGAAGTTAAACATGCAAACAGGAGTATGATAATCCATTAGCATTAATATTGTAAAATGGTAGTCAGATTCAATCACAGGAAGCTTTATTTAATCATGGATGTTTAGTGTGTTTCCCCTGCGTTTCTCTTGCAGAAATGGAAAATCTTTCTTCCCCTCTTCAGCCTTTTCAAAGTTTAGCATTTCATCCTTTGAAAGAGGACCATCAAATCCATAATGAAGTCCAACGACTTTCTGAAAGACTTTCAGGCAGTCTTTACTTTGATTATATTTTATATCAAGTTGGTTTTGTGGGGTTCAGGAGAGGGCTAACTCTTGTGCAGCACTTGGACTGATATTTCCTGTAAGGGTTTTACGGAGCTCTTGTAATTTATGAGACATTTGCAAGCAAAGCAGTAACACAATGCATTAACAACCTATGTCAAATACCAGTTTTACGTGAGTTACTTTTTGCTTTTCTCTCTTTTTATAAAATAATAGCGAAGCTTTTAAAAACCCCAACACCGGTGGGATATACAGCAGACTGGGTGGTATTATGGACTGGTAGCTGGCTTCCTGGAGGATACTTGCAGCAGAATACCCAAGAGCTGCTGCCTCTGCCCTCCAGAGCAAAGTTGCTGTTGAAGTTTGGGTCTTTGTAAGAGCAGGGACCTGTTTGTTTTCTCATAAGCTACAGGCAGGGCACAGACATCGCTGCAAGTGCCGTGTCAGGCCGGGCTTGCCCAGGCCCCGTCCAGCCCGAACGGCGGCCCTGCGAGAGGGGAAGGTGTGTTCAGAGGGCATCTCCCAGCAGAGCTGCCGAAACTTCTCCCACGTTTCCAAGGAGGGTTTTGCCATCTAGGAGGGAATGCCGCTTTAGGGGAGTGTACGTTAATTATCCAGCTCGTGTCCCACACAGCTGGATAGGAGGATGGTCTTTCTCTTCCCTGCCCTACATACTGATCTTCAGCCCTGACTAAGGAGCTTTGGATGTCTAGTGATGATTGAACAGTGGGGGCTAACCCTTCCCCCCGCCCCGCTCCGCGCTGGAGCAAAATCTGTGCCACGACATTCATTTGTGCAGATTCGGGAGCGCGATCAGGCAGGCTAAATGATAATTGGCCTAATTCTGCACTCCTTTCCCAGGAAAATCCAGAGCCTTGGGATGGCAGGTCTGCTCCCATGCAAGGCAGCTCCTCGAGGTGTTTCACAGGCCTCCATAAAAATACCCTCCCTGCGTTAGGTTTTGCAGTTTTGAGCATCGGCAGCTAGCAGCTTATCTAATGTATTTTAAATCATTGTGGCTGTTTTGGTTACGCAGGCTGTGATTTTTCCTCGCTGAAACAAGCTGTGCAGCTCCACGATCTCTCTGATGTTGGTATCTAATCAAAGTTGTGCCTTTTGTTCGGCATGTCTAGAGGTAGCATCCGTCTGTTTGCTTTGCATTGCATTTATGAGCGTAATAAAGTTACTGCCCTCGTTTTCACAGAGAGATTGTCCTGCATTAGCAAAAAAAAAAAGCCACATAAATTATTTGCAAATGAGTGGCTTGTTTTTGTGTATTGATTTCCCAGAAGTGGCAAAATGCTTTAGCTTATGTTCACGACTATTTATAAAACGTAAAATGTATTTTTCTCTCTGCCTCTTGGCACAGACAGTAAAGTTTGTTAAAGGATTAAAGTCTCCATCCTCCTGTGCCTCCCTTAACCCTTCCACAGGCTTTTAAACAAGCCTGCTTCACTATATTTTCTATACTTCATACTCAATTCAAAAGATACTTGCGATAACTGTAGCTCTTCAATTCCGTGTCACCATATACGGCGCTTTTAGCCCCCTTAGGGAGAAAAAATGTAGTAAAATCCAAACCTGTAGGTAGATTGGAAAGATACAGCTCCATACCCTCCAGTTTCACCTCATTGCCTCTTTAGTATGTGTAAGAACTTTTTTGCCCTACGGAATGATCACATTTTGTACTGTTTAAATCTGAGTCAAGGCTAGTAAATATTTTGGGCACACAGAGTAAACTAGTTCGTGTTTACCTTCGACTTGCAAAAGCCAAGATGATTCAACATTAACTTTTAAATTTCTTGCTCATTTTAAATGCCACAAGAATTAATTAGATTCGCTATTTTGAAACATGAAGGGTTTAAGTTATACCCCGCCTCTCTATAGAATTTTTTCAGCTTCTTTTGAGAAAACTGAAAATGCTGAAATACTGCGGTTAGCTTATCGTAAAACTGCTCTTCATTCTGCTTGGGAAATAGGAGAGTCTGTATCTGGAGCTTTCTTTTTCTCCAGACTGCAACAAATGTGAGCAAAAGCTGCTACGTATTGAAAGTTAACAAGAGGAACGTCACCTGAAGTACAGTCCGGTGAAATCGTGGCGTTTCGTGCGCCGCCAAACAATCTCTTAAGGAATGCTGAGTTAGGGAGGTCTGGCTGGTTTTATATAGTTCAAAATTACTTGATCAAAGAATTTTAAGAAATAAAATGCAGAACTAATCTTTATTGAAAATATACTTTTATTTTACTAGGTGACTTACTACTGTATAACGCAACTTATTTTCAGTTACATGTGCTTCTGCTGTAGGTCTCGCTATAATAAAGACATTTTGGGGTTGGCTTTGATGAAACTTCACAAGAGCCGTCTGTAGGGTAGAAATACAATTTCCCCTCTGCTTTAATTGTGCTCTGTCGTGTATTTGGCTCTGTTAACCGAATCAAGGGAGCTGCATTCGGGTGATCTGAGTGGATCTTATCAGCAGTGGACTCTGGGTCATATTTTTAACTCTCTGCCCCTTGGAGAATTAAAATCTGCTGGGCAGTTTTATTCTCCCTCTCGGCACATAAAGCGAGCCAAGCACAGGTTTTGGGGAAAGCAGTCGTATGAATACCCCCCCCCCCCCCCCCCCCCCCATTTATGTGCCTCAAAAAAAGGTCATGTCCTTATCAGCGATTGTAATTGATAACAACGTGGTGGTTTCAGTCAAATCTGTGACCTTGGTACCACAGCGGGGCCCCCGCGCTGGTCGCTGCTTTCCTCACTTACTGCTGCTTTGATGTGATCCGGCAGCTGATAGAGATGCACGCAGGTCAGGGAGAGGCAGCTGGCTGGCAGCGCCAGATTAAAATATTTCTGACCCACAAAAGTAACCAAATGCCCATATTTCTTCATTTAGCATAATTAATACCTTGTATTTCCATTGACTTTGATAAACGGAGGGGTTATTTTTCCTCCCCCCCCTCTCTTTCTTTATTATTTTATTCCCTGTAGCTCTCAGTAATGATTGCAGATCTGTAGTTAAAATGTTTTACAGACTCTGAAGAATAACATGTTTTGAAAAAGCAAAGATCAAAAGTCTCCATTAGGCCACAGCCTAGCAGGAAGCTTATAACCACATTAAAATGGGAAAGTTATTTCATTTTTAGTAGGCTCTATTTTCAGTAGCCGGCATAGTAAGCTAAAGGCAGAAAGAAACACGTTGGATCTGTCACCAAGGAAATCCTCTTGCTCGTGTGAATTTGTGATTAGGGAAGATACGTACGATAGGTACAACTGTGCAGTGTGCTTCGATGTGTATCCGTGAGAAAAACCGACTGATATAGCGTCTAGAGGAACTGATGAATGTGGGGCTTTTTCTGCTTTTTTTTTTTTTGTCATAAATGTTCACTGTGGACTATTCTCGTCACTGTTTAAAATCACTTTTATAAGCAGTAGCTGTGGAGCGACTGCCTGGGTCTCCGTGTCTTAGCTCAAGAGGATCAGCACGAAAGATCTGCGGCTGACAGTGAACCTGAGAGTATCCACTCAGGACTCGAACGTCGGCTGATGTCTTCATTTAAAAAATAATAACCGAAAACAAGGGCAGAGCCAGCCATCTGGAGGGCTGACGTTAGCTGTGGGCAATGATGTTTGTAGCTGCTGCTCTCCCCTCGCTGGGTTTGTGGCGAGGCGGCGAGCGCAGCCCCAGCCCCGGCTCGCTGCGCAGAGTCACCGGGCACTGATCTGTCGTGATGAATGCAGCTCGGTTAGGTTGCTCTTGTAAGGCAAGACATCTATTTTATGCCGTAACCAAGTTTGATGCCTTTTTACCAATAAATTTTCAATTGCGTTTAACAGCCAGATAAATGCAGAGCTTGTTTTAGTGCGGTTATGATGCTAGATATCTGTATTACGTGTATCTCTATTGAACTTTACATTAAGCGCAGTAGATCTTCTCTGTCAACAAATAAATTACACTTGGGCTGGGTAGTATTTCCTTGTATGTATCGTGGACCTGTTTTTGCAACATGGTTTTTATTTTCCAGTGACAGCAGCCATCAAAATACAATAGCTGTGAGGCTGATGTATCCTGAAGTACTCCTTAAACGAAGAGTTCCTAAACTGTTACCCTTGACAGAGCCCTTGCACTGCTGTGGGGAAATCATCTTTGCTGTTACTATTGCAGCAAAAAAAATAATAAAAATTGTGCAGGCAGTTTTACGCACAGGGTGATACAGGGATGTGCAGTAGGATGGACAAGGGGCCTGAAATGATTTAATCCCCAAAGTATTGGGGTTCAACACTCCTTTTTTTTTTTTTTTTTTAAACATCAGAAGTATTTTATATCTATAAATTGAAAACTAAAGTATTAACATTTAGAAAGAAAATGGAAATAGAAGATTATTGCAGTGTTTGCTCAGTTTATTTTTACTCTGAATCCATCGTCTCTTTCTGAACTAGCAGATACTTGTTCACCTGGCTGGATTTCCTAAATTCGGGAGTTCTCATCCTTTTTCACATCTCAGAGCCCTCCAGCTCACGGGGATCTCTTATCCTGGTGAGCCCATGGGTGCGCTGGCACCCGTCCCCGCTGCTGCTGGGGTTGAGAGCCCCTGTTCTGGTAAATACTGGTGGGACTGGTGCAGCACTGTGGGTCCGGGAGGAAGCCGTGACTGTGCCTTTGGTGTCTGCGGCGCTTGGCACACAGGATACTGCACCATGGTTGGGATAACCTGTGATTAAAGCAGGATGTCAGTTACCTGCCCCAGCTTTAGGGGATGCACAGCTTCTCTTGGTATCAAAACCAGCAGTTTTATCCTAAAAATTAATTAGAAACGCTAGCTTTTAGGAGAGGTGGTGGGGTTGGATTCTAGGTGCTGCACAGACTGGCGTTAGAGCTGTAAAGCACATTTACAGTAGGGATGGGTTGTGTTCAGCTGTGCCGAAGCTGCTCGTACTCGACTGCACCTGCAGGACTGGCATCTCCTCCACCTTCACGAGAACTGAAATAATCCACACTCTTCACGTTCCACAAAATGCAAACATGGCATCACATTTCTTGTATGGCTTGTCGGCCGAGTCTGGCTTTGAAACGTTCCGTAAAGGGAGGAGATTGTGAAAGACTTGAGCCTGGGACAAACAAGTGTGTGCTGCTGTTTCTAAGCTGGGACTACGAATACAGGCAAGTTGCTTTTCAAAATCAGACGAAGTGCTGCTGGAATCTAAATGTTGTCTGAAACTGGTGCTTCCTTAATCCACGTCCCTCATCTCTGCCTTAGTGACTGCAAATATGACCTGATTGTGTACGGCTTGGGAAGCGTTGGGTTCTCGGGGTTTGTCAGGATTTGCCGTTACTGATGGCTAATTCTGAAGGTGCTGAAAAATTAACAGGGAAAGAAACACGAACGTCAGGAGATTTCTTCTCTTTACCTGTGTTTGCAGCGATGCTCTGTTAAAAACAACAGCAGCAGCATGTGTGATAGTCGCTTAGCAATCCAGCCGGGCTGCTGTGCGGCTCCCTACTACGTGTTAGCATTTTCCCCCTCCTGTGTGACTGTGTTTTTGCACATGCTGGGTACAGTCCTTCTCAACATGTGCATCAAATCCAGGAAGTCTCGGAGCTACCGTGCATGTGCGGCCAAGCTACTGCACATCACGCGGGGTCTGTCAGCACGCTGCTCCTGCCCGGAGGAGGAGGAGGAGGCAGCAGAAAGCCATGTTTTTTGCACAACCTGCTTTTTAGACCAAAGCTAGGAGCGACGTAGAGTCTGGCTGGAACCCTGGGGGGGGGTTGCTGTGGCCCCTGGATGCTGCTGACCCAGGAGAGGCAGCCGCTGCTGCCACGGCCTCAAATCCTTCAGCCCAAAGCTGGCTCCTTTGTGGCCCCTCGGGAAGAAGGCTCTCGGGGTCTATGCTGCATTGAAAGAGGAGAGAAAAAATTAGAGCCAGCTCCTGTGGGCGTTTTAATAAGCGTCTAACTTTAAGTGCAAGTAATTTTAAGTCTGTGAAGCTACTCTTATGCTTAATAATAAACATCTGTGTAGTTTTTTTTTTTTGTACCCTAAGATTTCAGACAAGCCGGTGTCTGAAGAGCTCACAGCTCAGCACAGATGATTTAAAGCTCAGGTCGGTATTTGTGCACAGGGCACTCGGGGAAGAAAAACAGAAAACATCCAAAGAAACTGTGTTTCAGGGATGACATTAACAGTTCTAATTCTGAGTAGGATGTGTCTATAACTGGCATATTATATAGAAATGCTTTCAAAAAATCAGTTCAGACATGGCAAATCCAGTATTTAAGTGTATTTTGTGCTAATTCTCTTAAAAGAAGCCTACATTCCAGCATGTCTTCATTCAGTAATTTAATTGGGATGTAGGTCTTTGAGCTAGTGGCTGATTAGAAAACATGACCTGCTTGAGAGATCAAGAAGGTAAATTGATAAATGTTGTAGCAAAGGTTAGTAATGTGTGAGAGAGTAGAAGCTGCTCTGGGCTTTGAATCGCTGATCAAGGTCAGCTGCAGTTCATTAAAATCTTTGGAGATTTAGATTCGTTGTAAATATAACCCACATACCATAGTTTATCTTGTAAATCCTACGTGTTGGTTGTTTCGTAATATTGCATATTATTGCAATGGTTTTATGGCAGTAAATTTACACCGAGGTACAAAGCCAAAATGCTGTAAAATATTTGAATTAGAAAACCAGAGCCGGGTGATGAGCTGGGTCTAGCACAGCCAGCACCCCGGCATGTCCCACGTCCCTCCGTCTTCTTGCCAGAGCACTGTCCCCCTGCTTCTTGCTGCTTGGGTGATGAGAAATCTCTTGGTTTTGTGCTGATCCTGTCCTTTATGTGAAGTAGTTTTTCCTTCCCTGGTGCTTGCGTCCCTGGAGTGTTGGTGGATAGTGGCCATACGCTCGCCCGGGCTTATGCTGGAGTGGGAAACAGCCTGGCTGCTCTTATCTGAGCCCGGCTTTCTGTTCCCCTCCTCACACTGCTTTGTATCTCTTTCAAGTTTTCGGCCTGAACACGGGTATCAGTACGCGCGTTAGAGATGACATCGCACCGCTGTGCTGAACGACATACCGTTTCTGGGTTGTGTGGTACGTGCCAAGCCTGCCAGCCCGTCACCAGCCTGCACCTCGGGCTTTCGCCCCAGCCTCTGGGCTGACAGGCACCCAGACCTCTGCATTCCTGACCTCGCGCTCTCTGCCAATACATCTTTTGCCTTTGTTGGTTCTAGTGCTCAGGAACTTCCCTCTCTTCTGAGTGATAAATCCTCATTGTTTGCATCATTGTCCAGGTTGGTTCCATCTCTTTCCTTAACGGCTTTGAAAGCACCTTTGAAGGCCATCCAAAGGCCTTGTTCTCGCTCCTGTTCAGCTAGCATGGTCCATTGGTCCTCTCCAGGTCATCCTGACTTTGCTACAGCTTGTTGAGATGCTGTCACCCATTTGGTGTCACCTTATCTCTGCCTACGTCACCAGTGCCAGGTCCTGATTTCATTCCAAGCTACTCATTTATCTTTTGAAGAATGCACATCTGCTGCTTTCGTCTCCCTGGTACACGTTTCAGCTCCGTGGCGCGGCGCTGGCCCTGCGCTGGTCTGCCCAACATCCAGCAATGCGGGCTTTCACAGCAGCTGAGGCACACCTCGCCTGCAGCTCTCTCTTGAATTGATCCATCAGCTTCTGGGGCAGAATCCACTTGCTTCTTGCTGCAACATGTAGGCAATTCATTGCCCATTTCCCAAGCCACGGTTATTTCCAGTCGTGGCGATGAGATGTGTTTTGAAGGGTGGCAGAGGCTGTCAGGGAGCTTCTGTCTCCTGTGTCCCATCGTGCGAGGCCCTTCAGAGATCAGCTTTGTGCTCATCCCGCAGGCTAACTTCATGAAACCAAACGTAACATGGTTTTACGTGCACCCACTAACGTGCACTTGAAGTGGTTCTGTTGTGAGGTAAAATGTATTTGCAGGTGTTCTGCTAAAAGCAGAGAAATGTTCTTTAAAACTTGAGCGAATGCCTTTCCTTTAGGTTATTCCTGACTCAAATCTGTTGCCATGAAGTTAAAGCGATGTTAAATCTACTAAAAAAAGCGCCTAACAGAAATAGTTTTAAAGTACTTTTCTTGAAGCATAACTGTGAATCACTTTGAGCTTAATGGTTTTAAAAAATCTAGAACAAAAGAGTTTTTTCCCTACAACAGCTGTGCAGTTTTATTAAAAATTTAAAGAAATCTTATGTGTCTAATCCTTTGAGCGGATGTGTAATTACTTGGCTTGGGCTCTTACACATGGATAACCTAGCTGTTCTGTGAGACAAGATTCTTATGTTTAATTTAAAGAATCATGGGTGTGCTTTGGAGATTATCAACACCGAGCCTCGTAAAGGAACACAAACCCAGAACAACTCGTGTACGTTCTCATTTGTTATACAGATGTTCCCAACCATCTGACTAGCAGATAGCGTCGTTTGCGAGAGTATTAGCAAATGGCGGCGGGGTACGTAGAATAAAACATTGGAAAACCGACTTTTTGAAGATGTTTTCACTTCCCGTATTTTAGATTTTTTTCCCCTATCTTTGTAGTTTTGCATTTGGGGTGTTCCCTTCAGGTGAACCTGTTGCTTCTATAATCAGTTACTCAAACTGCGCGGTCGCGTTTGATGGGCAAGAAGAACCTTTTCCAGCTCCATCGTGGCTGGGTGGAAGCTTCGTTTGATACGAAGCCCGATGCAGCGACGTTCTAGAGCTGGAACAAGCCGGTATCTGAAGTGTGCTATAAATGCCCAGCTGCATTAAAGGGAGTTTTCTCTCTGTTACAATGTTACCGCCACAGGTTAGGTGCTTTAAACATTTTGAAAATTGTGTTTTTAAAGGTCCGAGAATATGATCATGCAAAAGCGGTTAAAATCGAGTTCGTTTTCCTTCAGGTAATTTTCTCAGGGTATGTATGTTAGATACTGTTATCACAATATGTGTGATTCATTACTGAAATTTTTGAATGACGAAGCCACATCTGAAATGAGTTATAATCTCTTTCAATCAAGGTTGAGATATCAGTCAAAATCACCCCTAATGTGAGCAGGTACAACTCCATTGAAGTCAAGTCTGCTTACAATCAAGCTGATTTTAGCCAAGGGACATTTTTTTTCCTCATTTTCTTTTTTCTTCCCCCCTCCCCTTAGTAATCTTCTTTGTATTAGTTACGTTTTTTTATATTACATTTGGTCGCAGTCGCTTTGGTAGGACCAACACATATCATACAATTTTCTTCCATGGAAGTCATGTGTGCACATTATTTTCAAAATCTGTATTACAAAGTCTTTTATCCTTTTATTAGTTTAGTACTTAAGCCCTAGACATAAGAAAGAAGCCTATCAGTGAAAATCAATTGAAATGCAGTTAGATACAGATCTGATGTACTGGGCAAGGAGGCTTAGACACAGCACAATAAAATCAATTAAGGCCTTTCCAGCCCCGAACAGTTTTACCCATCCAATCACTTTTCACACATTCCCTCCATTAGTTTTGCAAGAGGTTGTGGGGTTTTTTTTAAAATACGAATTATGATGAATGAGACTCTTGTTATGAATATATAGATGGGTCATTACCCAATGAAAACCAGCCCGTAGTGGTGCTCAGCGATTAAGGCTTTCTGCTGCTACTGTCAGTAAAGTTCAAATTCATCCGCCTCAACCTATGATAGGGAAGCTGTAGCCGTTGTTGTCTAATTCACTTAACAATGTTATAATTGTGATTTGTTTTTGTTCATCACAATAATTTACATAAACCCTTTTGTATTTGTTAATAATTTGGATTAATCATCAAGCTTAAGGAATGTAATAGATCAAATAAACAAAAGGGAAAATAACAATATAAAAAAAAAAAAAGGCACCAGGCCTACCCAGGCAGATGTGAAGAGCAGATTAAATACTAGTGGTGTATGATGCCAAAGATTGAAGTAGTTTGGATTGAGAAGAGAAACAGGTGCAAAGTGCAGGTTAGATCCTGGAACAGAGGTGTAGCACCTCACCCTCAAAACCCTTTTCCCTATGCGGGAGTGGATGGTTTCGTTGAATTTGAATTCAAACCTGAAATATTAGCCCAGCCAGGGACGAGCGGACAGACAGCTCTGGTGTGTGGATGTTTATGCAAATGAAGATGCAATAAAACAAGGCTCCTTGAAAAATCTGCCCTAGTAAATTAGCGGAAAATGCACCGCCATAAACAGCTGTTGCATTTTAATCAAGCATCTGTAGAGTATATTTTGCTTTGTGTTACAAACAAAACAAAACAAAAAACACCCAGATTGCGGCAGCCTCATTTTATATTCAGAAATTAACCCGTTCTGCACTGCTAAAAATGAGTAATTCCCAGGTCACAGCTTTAATGCATCGAGGGGGTAGAAAAGTGTTTAACTCATAGACTTTCAGGTTACCTTCTTTAATTTAAAAAGTGATGCTTCCAAATGGAAGAATAATTAGCAAATTTTACTTCTCTGGAATTCTCAAGAGGTTTTTGCTTGTGCAGTCTCAGAGTTTGAAGCACGTTTTCTAATGACACGGATCCAGACAGGTTTCAAGAGTGTCTCTCCTGTACTCCTAGCTTTGCACAAGTTAGAATTAATCTTGCCAAATAGTTCAGCTGTCAGGTCCTGTTAGAAAACGCCCTTTATATTAATGTGATACCAAACCGTACATCTTGGTTTTCAAAGAGTTAATAAACACCCCGAGCTGTGCTGATCTTGTAGCTTTAGCGAGCCTTAATCTGTAAGCTTGATTACCTCCTAACCCTCAGTCGCCTGCCTCCCTCCTAACACAGCGGGAGTTTTACGGCAGCATTAGTGGCATTTTGCCCAGCTTTAGCTTTAGGGAAATCATTCAGTGAGAAAGAAAAGCAGAAGGACTGGATCTGTCTACTGCTGCGAGGTCATTAACACAGCAGCATGGCCGGGCAGCGCTGGAGGAGCGCGGCGGTGGCCGTCCCCTCCGCTACCGGCCGGGTTCCCTTCCACCTGCCCTTCCTGGGCTCCAGTTGTCCTGCTGCCGACGCGACCACGTTTTCTCCAGCGTGGCCTCCAGCGCTCGCTCCTCGGAGCGTTATTTCCTTTAGATGGTACACACGGCACATGGGCATCGGTTTATGTGTCTTGGTCCTTCTAAGAGCAATATTGCTACAGATTTATGTGCTCCGGGCTCTTTGTGCACACAGAGGCAGACAGGAATATTTACTGGAGTTTGCTCTCGCTCCGGGAAAAACTCGCAAATGGGAATAATTCTTACCCGTCGTACGGGCTGGATGTTCTTTATTTATAACTCTCAGCAAGTGGAATAGCTGCCTTCTGCCTACCTGGCTCGTGAGGAGTCATCCTCACTCCACAGGTAGTGGGGAGGAGTGGTTTTACCTTCGTTAGTGCTGCAGTGTGGTTGGTTTGGTCAAGGGCTCTGCTTGATGCTCCGCAAGAGTGGCCAGAGTTTGGCCGTTTAATTCATGTAAGGTCCCACCACTGTTTGAAAGGGTGATGGTTCTGGGTTTTTATGTGAATGTTGACAAAACCGCTCTGCTTCTGTCCCCTGTGTTATCATTGTCTGCTTCTGGAAACCAGCCTTGGTGCTTCGTACTAATAAAATTTCAGGAGAAATAGTATGGTTGAGCATTGTGCCAAAACTTAACCAGGAGTTGTTTGGCAGGAGAAGACCCTCATAGGTGTGGTATATCCAGCTTTGAAGGACCATCATTATACCGAGAGTGACCTTTGGCCAAGGAGCAGGACAACATGAGCAGTGATGAGAAGGTCAGGGCTGGACCTGAGCATGGCTCTGCGAGAGATGGTGCTCAGTGCACTGAGGTGCAACTGGGAGGTTTTCAGAAGTGGCTCAATTCATACCTGGTTGCTAAAATGTGAGATCTAAAACCTGTCAGGGTTTTGTATTTTCAGCAACTAATTTTATGAACAGAGACATCATCCTAATTAAAATTTCTATTATTCACTTTTAACCTAGGCATTTGTTAAAGGGCCAAGTAATTGAGACCGCTGCTCTAAAATTAAAAATAAAACCAACTCTTGGCCAAGATCTGTTCTGGGGGAAAGCCGTGTGTCTCTTCATCCTATCTCATATCCAAGGAGCAGAGGCAGAGTGGTAATGCCCATCTTCCACTTGGTATTGTCTGCGTTTCTCTGGTGGCTGCTTAGAAATGGCTTCTGACTCGCCAGCCTGCACCAGGTCAGCTGAAGGTCTCTGGCAACGAGTTTGCTTACAAAACAAAAGCAAATTACGTAAACTTTTAATTTGCATTTTTGAAGTGAAGCTGTTCAGGTTGGTGATCTGTTGTCTGGAGGGTCTGGTAGCAGGATTTAGCTGTTAGGGATCTTCAGTAAGCTTGAAGGCAGCAGTGGCCACCTTGGCAGTGAGAGAAGTCACATTTAGGTCTCGTCATTCATCTGTAATTTGGCCATGTCGTTGGCGTGGATGTGTCCCACCGTGCTTTGTTCTTGAGTGGAAATTCAGACTTAAACCCCTTGGGCACTCCCTGATACCGTTTGACTCAGGAGGAACTTCACAACTAGTTGGTCAAGGACACACCTCATCATCCTCACCTCTCTGGTGACAGAGCATCTTGCCTGTGGGCTTTAGCTGGCTTGTTTGCCATGTTTATTTAATAAAAGTTCAGCCTTTGCTGCTGTTTTGAAACAGTAGGCATGTGTTTATCCTCATTTCAGCACGCTGTCAGCAAGTATTTCCTTAAAAAAAAAAAAAAATCCTTATTGTAGTGTTCTCTCCTCTGTTGTCACTGTAGGACCTCTCTTGTTAAGCAGTGAGGTTAAGATCAGTGTCCCAAAGGTGCTAAGAGTAGAATCCTGTAAATATATTAATAGCTGTTTTGCCTCGAAACACCCTTTTTTGTCTTAATTTTACAGACACTACAGAAAGTGTCGACGTTACCCAGTGCTCGCCACTGCTGAACCCACCCGTGTTGCGCTTTATTATTCTTGAAGGATTTTTCCCCTCTCACCTTGCAGTGCAGGGCCCACAAAGCACGCACGTCTGGGGAGAGGATGACGATGGAGAACTTTTCTGCTTCATGTAGAAGCAAAACGCCTCATTATCTCCACAGCTTTCTTGAGGTGTACAAGGTGGATGGCACCACCTCCTTTAGATCCTTGGGAAGTATAAAGCGTGTTCGAATTAAGCATTGAAGCTGAAGATTCCTGTGTTCTGTTCCACTTTTAACCTCTTTGCTGGATTTAAGTAGGTACCGATATTCCAGGGTACTCCAGGTCAGTGTAGGGGCTGCAGCTCCAACGTGAGGGTTACATACTGTTCTAGCAGAATTTGTATTTATTGGTTAATATGGGTACAATAATACAGATATATGTCACAGAGCCCACTCCATACTTCACGCCTTGTCTTTGTACAAATAAATTTGGGTCACTGGGCTCAGTGTTTCTATAGAACCCTTGACAACCCACCAAGATGCACAGAAGTGATATTTTTAGTGTCCTGGGTGTACCAATCACCACCAATCTATTATAACTCACATGGCAAACAGAAAAAAATCACATTTTCTTTACTGTCCTTCAACGAGTAGGCACACAAAGTACCGAGTAGGGAGAGGAGTTGCTTTAAAGTTCTAACTGCCAGCTGCACTGCTAGCTGGGAATAAATACAGCCTGTTTGCATATAAATTGCATCTGAGTTCAAAATATTTTGCTTTTGCTATCGGCCTGTCGTTTTGCGCTATGATGAAACGCTTGCCAGCATTTAATATCCTCTGTCTTTTCGGTGACCATGCCGTGACCTTTCGGAATAAAAGTTGCAGATCGGAAGTAACTGGCTGAGAATTAGCGGTTGGTATATTCCAGTTTACATAGAAATGTCCTCAGTTAAAATATGGTTCATTCATCGGTCAAACCGTCCTTACTTCCTTTAATTGAATTAAGATGGGCAAATGAGAGATGTGTGCAAGACAGGAAAAAAAAACCTCCTCTGCAAATCACTGTTATCCTTTTGATAGTGTAAAACGAATCAATTAGGAACGTGTCAAAGCATCCTTTACACGCGCACAACTTTGAAACAGAGAATATTTCAGAAAAGTGGAAATTTGAATTGGAAATAGGAGAATGTAAATTAGATTTCACAATTAGACGTAATCAAATTTTTCTTTTTGAGAAAGATAGATGACTATTATTTGATCATATTTTATAGGCTGCTGCATTGACTGTAATCATTTTTATAACTGGTTCATTTTCAAAACATGCTCACGTACAGTTTGTCTCATTGAATTGTAGCAGCAGCAACAAAATTTAGCTGTTCACCATTAAAATGAAAGATTCTGCATGTTAGTTGAGAGAACCAGCCACGCACCGGGCCTGGAATAGAGCTGAAGAGGGCTTTCAGAAGTGCTTACATTCTTACATGACTCGTTCCTGCATTTCCTGGTCAGTCAGCTGTCAGGAATCCCCTGTTTTCTGGGGCGTGTTCGGGGGTTTTTGAGCTATTTGCGGAGCCGGCCTGTGCAGCAGCGTCTCATGCAGTCTTTAAACAAGTTGCTTTAGGTGATTGAACAAACAGAATAGACTCAGAAACGTTTAAAGCCACCTTAGAGTTGGGGTTGGTGGTTTCCCCTTTGTTTTTCTCTGCTGTTTTCACTGAGCCATTGGCAGAGAACAGCCGGGGGTGGGCGAGGTGAGAGGGATGCCCCCCCGGGGCAGCGGAGCCTTCGGTGGGTAACGTCCCGTGTGACGGCCACCACGCGCTGTCCCCACGCTGTCCCCACGCTGGCCAGGCCTCCTGGGGCTCCCCCCAGAAGCAATCGTGTGAACATCTATCTGTTGGTCATTTTTATTTGGGAATAATCCATGTAAATTAATAAAAATACACGTGCCGTTACAATACCCTCAGTGAAAGGCACATTTCAAACGAAGAAACGGATGCTCTGGTGTGTTTGAATTCATGTAAAGCAGGATTGTCTGTGTTGAAAACTTTTAACTTTCACTTTATCGTTCAAACCTGGATTAAAATTCTATTTACAATAAGAAATTCAATTTGCAGTTTAGAAACTAATTAAAAGAACAAAGCAGGACACGGTCCTTTTAAAATAAAGGAGGTGGGTGAGAGTTAGAGTCTGACCTCTTGACTTATTTTTGGGAAAAGAATTTCTATAGGGTTGCTTGTTTTTTTTATTTTGTTTTCTTCTTTTTTTTTAAGTTTGCTGTGGTTGGCTTCTTGCGGGCTGTGTGGAGAACAAGAGTTTTCACAGTACCCCACAGACAAGGACTTTCAAAACCTGTATTTTCATCACGAGCCACGTGGTTTTCTTACTTTGGGGGTTTTAGAAAGGGCAACATTTTGTTCGATCTGTGGTGCAGTGTGTTCTCATTATTTTTATCCCTAGCTGAAGGAGCTCCTTGGAAGGTAGAAAATCCAGCTAATGGTAAAGCTTGTCCATAGGCTGACTTATTTTTGGCTGGTTTCCTTATTGAAGCTTTTTGTTTGTCCCACAAAGATGCAAGTAGAGGAAAAGAAGGAAAAGCAGCAAAAAATGCCACGCCTGTTGCAAGAAGCTCTAAACACATTAACGACAGATTTGGAGTTATTTATTGATGGTTTTGCCCACTGGCAGTGTAAAATGTGTGTCAGTTGTCATCACCAGTAACAATTTCAGCACATTGTGTTCCTTTTTTATTTACACCAGTGGCAACATGCTTATAAACACCATCACTGGGGGTAGGTCAGGAGGTCAGTGCTCGAGGTTAAGAATGGAAAGGGTCATCGGCTATTAACCTAAGTTTAGCAGCAAATAGTGCAGCCCTGGACGTACCGGGGCCTCAGCGCCTACCAAACTTAGTAAAACTTGAGGATCTCAAACGATTTGGCTGTAAGACACATTCTAGGGTTTGAGTCTGGAGGGTTTTGGGGAGAGTGATTAAGTCTCTTACATTTTCTGTGTCTGCCAGTTCTTACGGGCTTCCTGATCTTTGCACCAAAGTAAAACTGTTCATTTAGAATTGAATTCCCTCCTGCTTGGAAGCGGTGGGAGTTTTCCATTGGCTTCAGCAGGAGTGGACTCGGACTAATGGGACACGTCACAAAATAAAAAAGGACAGTGATTGAAACCTGAACTCCACACCGGTTCGGTGGAAAGGCTTTTGATAAAAGAAAAAGTGAAGTTTTTCTTTCACGTGCAAAAGTTTTTCCACTTTTTAGTCAGGTTTTTCAGGAGCGTGCAAGCCCAGGCTATCAAAAAGAACCTGAAACGGGGGGTTGCAGAGTGGTGAGTGATTTGGGCGGGCAGCCCGGCACGTTGGAGGAACCTGCTTTTGGGGAAGGGCAGCCCTCTAAAAACAGTTCCCCCGAAGGTGCTTCCAAATGAGCACTGAGAGAGAAAACACGCGAGCGTTCGCTGCTCCACATCTCTTGGCCGGTGTGTTTGCAGAGGATGGCTCCTTGCTCCTCTTTACTCCGAGCGTACGTGTTGCAGCTGCAGGGCTTGAAGGGAAGAGAGTATTCCCCGAGGATCTTTCACCTCCTTGACTTTTGTAGAAGCTCTTACTTTTAATGCTCTAAAGGCAAAGTAATTTTTCGGTTGTATACTTTGTATACTGTGTTTTCTGGAACCTTTAAAGGGGTTTAAAAATTCATAACAACAACAAAAAAAAGAGTACAAGGCTTCACCTCTCGATGTCAACTTGTTACCGCACCGCCATGAAATCCATCAGCGCTGTTAAAAGAGACAAAACTGTTCCCATTAATGTTCCCTGGATTTACAAGTTACACTGTGTTTTGAGTCGTGTACGGTCCTGAACATCCCTCCACCTCTGCGCGCTCGGAAACTTAATGTACCTGCTTGCAATTCCCTCCGTTCCCATCTTTTTCATGCGTTTGACACAACGGTGTTTCCCCGGGAGCTCTTTTTGTCTCCTCTGCCAGGCAGTCTCTCCAAACACGCTGTTTAGAACCCTTTAGAAAAGCTGAAAATCTGCAGTTGCAGTGAAACACGTTAGCTTAGTGTTTCCAGAGGTACCGCCTGGATTTGAATACACAGATCTAATGAATTTTAATGGGAATAAGCTTTGAATTATGTAAAATATAGCAAGACGTTCATCTTGAACCAAACTAAAATAATCTTTCAAAGTAACATTTTAATACACAATTTCTCTAACATAGATAATTTATACAAGCTTCTTTCAACCCCGAGTCGCTTCCAGTAAGCTTTTTTCTGCCAAAAAAGCTTTTCTTTTTCATACAAGACCATGGATTGTCTGAATTACACTCAAGAAAGTTGACTAGAGCTGCCTTTCAATTCTCACAGTCCTGTTCGGATGTCCCAAATTTCATCTGTAAATAAAACTTTCAGGCTGCCTCTCCAATGGAACTTTTGCTCATCCATGAAAGTGTACGTAGCGTGATAGAAGAATTTAATTTATAGGCTGATACGGGCTGGATAGCGCTTATTGAAAGCACAAAGCCGCATTATTTATAGATATTATATTTGCATAATACATGAAAGTGGAAAAATATTTTTTTTTCCCCCCGTTTGACTCTGAGGGGAGTGCTGCAAGTCAAGCTCTTCACCATGAAGTGAATCAGTGCCCTGCACTTGGAGGCGGCTCCGCTGGAGAGCGCGGGGGGGGAGCGGCGCGGGCAGCCCAGGGTTTGACGGGCAGTGAGGTTGTTCCCTCGTTTACTCACACTATTTAATGAAAATGTTTTCCGAGGCTGGCATCGGCGTTTGCAATCGATGTAACCTGTTGGGGGAATTACAAAACCTCAGCCTTCGGTTGTGTAACAGGACTAGATTCCTGGATTGTTGCAATATGTGCACACCAGCGGTGTTACCATTAATTTTCTGAATCAAATCCTGCGTGAGGAGCCAGATGGCTTGGGAGCATCTTGTCATCCCAGCCACCGCAAACACATCTAGCCATAAAAAAAAGAAGATTGAACTGTGATTTCACAGATTTTTCATTAGTTAATCTGGGATAGAGAGGCTTCAAAGATCCCATCAGTTAATTCTCTCAGCACTTGTGGAAATTTCTGGCACATTGCGCCAAAGCTGGTTTGAAATCCAAGCTGAGAATCGCTGCCTGAAAGAAGCTGATCGCTGCTGTGTGCCAGTATTAAAAACAAACAAACAAAAAAGCTTTTTTTTAAAAGGAGTAAATGAAACTCCCCTTGTGTGGAGTTGGGCTGAAACCGATGTTTTAGAAAACATTTTGGATACCTTCAATATTATGCAAAGTAGTCAGTGAAAGTGTCGAGATCTGTAACTGGTTTCACTCCAAATGCTTCTACAAAGTGTTTGCTAAATTCAAATTTTCCTACATGTGCAAACAGTAAAAGAAAGCATTTTTTTTCTTTTCCTTTTGGCTGGCTGCAATGCCACTTTCACCTTTGCAAACAGACCTACTAAATAATAATCAGTTGCAATCTGTGAATTTCCCTCCTCTTATCAATTATTAAGTATCATAAACCTTCTGTTTGGATAATCTTGGCACCACTTTAAGCGTTAACAGTAAATTTATTTTTAATTAAATCTGTGCATTGAGAATAAAACGAGGCTCTCCTGCATACTAAACAGAACACATATGCCACCTCTACTTATTATCAAAAAATCTGATAATGCTCATGAAAGTTGTAAAGGCTGGAGTTCATTGTCTGTGTCCCATTTAACTTCAGCAGTATTAGTTAATGAGATCACGGCCAAAGTGAGTAGCTGCTGTTTCCTCAGAAGTGTTTGCCGAGAGTGTTCCCCTTCCACAGAGTAATTTTTTAACACAGTTCAAAACATTCTTGTTTCAGCGTAGCTACAGGTGACCTGGAAACGCGGGCACACTTGGTATGCTGGAGATGTTTCCAGCGCGGTGCTTTGGGATACAGAGAAAGTGGTTTCCCTTGTCAGACGCATTGATCTGAAAGTTTGAAGTTATTGTCGTTGTAGGTTGTGATTGATTTCTTTTTTTTTCTTTCATTATTATTATTTAGCTGATTATTTAGCTGCAGTTTCTTTCAAGGGCTTTGGTGAAGGCTCACCGTTCCACGGGAGGAAAACCAGGTCTACAAAAATAGCGCAGGAATGTTTTGACAGTTCAGTTCAGGAAACTTTCTGGTACCTGATGGAAGACGTGGCCGAGCGAAAATGCCTTTTCACGTGTGTTTTTGTTAACCTTTTTGCTAATAAGAGCAGTATCTGAAATCACCGACAGCTTCTGCTGGGGACAGGAAACCTCCGGCCAGTGCTGTGAATCTCATCATTTATTTTTTCTACGCGCTCCTTCCAGCTCGGGGCTGTGTGACATTAGCCCAAAGGGAAACACCGGTCAGGCGGCCTGCACTGGGCACCCATTGTCTTATCTGTCACAGCAAGAACGCGTGAAGCTGTTTGCATAGCGTGCTAACTCTGTCAGGGTCAGTTCCAGTCTGTGGCCGCTAAAAATGAAAAACATGCCCCAACCGGGACAAGAGCAGGGTCAACAGCTGGCAAAGGATATGGCAATCATTTATATAAATATGCTTTCTCAAGCCCGCAAAAACAAAAAACCCAAACCCAACAGCTGGGAAGGGTTGGAAGTAGCCCCAAGGCTGGTTAGTTCCCTTCCAGATGGGGAGGTTAGACTGGGGCTAGCCAGGCTGCTCCACATAGACTTCCGATTCGCATTAGAAATGAAAAGAGTGGAGGAAAGGAAAGAGGAAGAAAAGCTACAAGCATGACTGCTCTGTTTTTCACCTAACTTAATCAAATAAGGGAAGAGTTTCCGAGACGGAAGGCTTGCATTTATTGGTATTCACGCTCGGTTTTCTGTGTTTATCACGGTGTCTGATACACTCTTTAACTGTTTAAAAGGGAAGCATATATATTCGATAGAATAGTTTATGTGTAATGTCATGGTCATTTGTAGACAGATTGAAGAATCATGTGAAGATTTGCGCTCCGTTCGTGTCCTCGCAGAATTTATATAGTCAGGTCTGGAGGAAGGAGAGACAAAGAAGTTTGCTGGCCATGCCTGGGAGTTTCAATTGACAGATACGGTTTATTCCTATAATTTGCTTTTCCCTCTAACTGTGCTCTTTTTTTATCTGTTGAGTCAAAGAATCCTAACCTTAACAACTACATGTGATGCAGAAAACTTTTGGTGGAAAAAAGTCTTAGATGTGAGCGGGTGTGCCTTTCAGAGCTCCCAAAGATGGATTTAGGTGGTGTGGTACAGAAGAGACCGTTGCAGTGACATGTGGTGCAGCGATTTGGGAGCCATCACACAAATGCAGAGATCCTAGCGTAGGTGGGCGTTACACCCGTTGAACAAATAGACTTTTACATTCTGTAGCTTTCATCCAGACACAATTAGAAAAATGTTTTTCAGGACTGAGTTGTTAATAGTGCCTTTTGCTGTGGAGGCAAATCTGTAAAAGATAATTAGCGCAGAAGCAGGATGGGTTGGATTTCTCATTACTGTGTTCGGTACAGAATGATCATCCTTTAGCAAGAACTCTAACCTGTAAATTGCTGAGGATGTTGCTCATGGCATGTGCTTCATGCATGACTCCGCCGAGCGCTGTAGTATAATGTTAATTGTACAACATCCCTTTAATTAGTACTGGCTCGCAGATAAGGAGATCCTAGATCACTAAGATCTCTTTCCAAAGTTGGCCGTGAAGTGGAAGTTCACTGAAAATTCCGAGGCTGCTTTCAGAAGGAAAGATCACTGTTGTTTCTTTTTCATGTAAGAAATGAAAAAACTGAATTCTCAGTTACTTCCCATCTTCTGAATAGTCATTAGTTCTTTTATTCAACAGAACACACATCTTCTTTCTTTTAGTATTTGTAATGTGGAACGTGATACTTTCCATCGTAGCTTGCAAGTCCACATTTTCAGTTTAGTTTGACAAAAATCAAGCCCTTTATCTACAGTTTTCTGTGGTCTGTACTTTTTCTTCAAGGTTTTCTTTAGCAGTTTACAAGACTGGGGGTTTTCTGCAGTGATTGCCACAGTCATTTTCTATTTTACTTTATGTTGGTGTCTTCTTCAGGTATGAAAAAAAAAATTAACCAAAACTTGGGCTTCTTCTATGGCTTAAAGTAGGTACATTAGAAACACTTCACTTCTGCAGTGGAGAACACTACATGTCAACTTGGAGCTGGAGCAACAAGGCAGCCATGAGCCATTAAACGTTCTTTCCTTCAGCATCGTTGCCATCCACACGGTGATGTCAGGGAAGTCCTTTCACAGCTGCTGACGGTGTTACGTGATCATTAATTTTACACGATGACTTCTTTGTTTCATGTCATCCTGACCGTTGGTGTCAATTCTTTGACATTCCATGAAGTCGTTACTGGGACACCTAGGTTGAAAACTGGGACCTCACCACTTGTTCATACATGGGGAGAGGATTTCTGTCCTTTCTGCTGCACGTGCTGCTGCATAAAACTCTCCATGTTTGGCTAAGACTGTATTTTCTGTTCAGTTTGTCACAGATGTACCCACACCTGTCTGGATTTGGAGAGCAAATTACGGTCATACAAATTCATCTTCTGGTTCTCTAAGTAATGATTTGCAGAGAGGCTAAAAGAGCTCCTGGATGGCTTTGCAGCTCTTCTAACTATGAAATCACAGCGATGGTGCAGGGGGGGGAGAAGATTTTTCAACTTCAAACTACTTACAACTGGGAAAAAAGTAATGTTCATGTGTGTATATATTCATGCATGCGATATGAATCTTCTGCGTTTGATCTTATCTCTCTTCCTCTTGGAAAAGACCAGTAAAGCAAGGTAATTTAAAACTACCTGAACACATCCTTCCACCTTACTGTTAGGCCCTGAAGTCATAACCTCCTGACCTCGGAGGTTACAGGTCTAGTGCTTTTTATCCTCCTGATTTCTCAGTATCTTGCCCACTTCCTCCTGACATTGGAGCCTTGTTATATAAGGAAATTAGAAACACCGACCGGGCTGTCCAGGGCCAGCAATCTCCACCACAGATAAGGGCTGGCCCCTGCTCTGGTGCAAGGGGAGTGCTGATTTTAAATAGAAATGTGCTCTTCAGGCTAAAGCTGAAGAAGTTTTGTGGTGGCCAGTTAAGAGTACATTTACTGAAGAAACAAAGCCACGTTTTCACTCGGTTATTGTCATTTAACTTTTTTTTCGTGAAGAGTATACCTTAAGCCTTTTACAGCTTAAAAGAATACATGTAAAAATCAGAATACTTTAGGGACGTTCTACTACCAGAAAGGATTAGCAGGAGGATTAATAGAAGTATTAATAAACTGCTTGATTGCTTCTGTAGTTGCTACCTTCAGACTTTTGATTTTTTCCTCTTAACTCCTGTCTTTCTGAAGTGTGCTGTGGAGAGCAGATATGAGGGGTTCGTGGTGGAGGTGGGTGTTTGAGCTAAGCTCTACCTGCGAGGCAGCGAGCTCGATGGAAAAATTCTGTGTTGGAGGGAGAAAGAGAACGTGGTAACATCAAAGCTATTTCTTTAAAGATTGTTGCTAGACTTCCGCCTTGGCAGAGTTAAGTATCTAAGTTGCCTACTTGTTTAGTTTCTGTGAAACAAAACTCGGTAAAATCAGAGAACTGAATGGGATCTAGGTAGCCTAAATAGGACAAGAAGTTTAAAGCAATGGGTGATGAAGGCGTGTCAAGTTAAAAGACGAAGGTGTGCATTGTGTTGAAACCCAAAGGTAGGCACTGAGACACCTGCGTTAAAGGATATCTGTTTACTAAATAATAATTCAGATATACTCCTCTAATGTTTATTGTCTATAAAGCCTAGTATGTTTAAGAATACTGCTGGTTGAGTAGAGCAGCGTTACTGCTGGAAACCCTCACAAATAATGGGAACAACTATGCTGAAACTAAGTATTGTAAATTTGTTTCTTTACAGCGTTTGATAGAAAGCAAGGTGGGAGAAAATTTGAAATCTTCCGAGTACTATTACATGAAGTAGCTGGTCAGAAGTGTCTGAGGCTGGTTACATCCATGGCATGTGCTTGAATAATTTCAAGTCCAGAATCCAGGTCAAACAAACTCCTCTTTCAGGGCACACAAGCTACCTTACAAAACCTCCAAAAAGTATGTTTGTTTTGCACTGTAACAAATCCGGTGCTTAGAGGAATAAACAGGCAAATGTGACTTGAGGCCAGTTTTCTGTCCAAGGGAAATGTGTAGCTGAGCTAAGAATGCGAGCTTCCCGTGGCAGTCATCCGCGGGCTTCTCCACAAAGGAAAGCCACCATCTGGAACAACAGCGCTTCATGTGAATTTCTCAACTCCATCAGCTTCTTTTGAAGCACGTTTCAGTACAGTCTGAGCTTCACTGGTAACAAATAAACAAATTCCTATTCCTGCGGACTAAGAGGGAGGGGGTTGGAAGAGGTCCTTAAATATCTCAGTGATGGTAGAGGCACAAGAATGTCTCAGATGCAGGAATGGAAGAAAAGAGGTGGTGAAATAATATTAGGTAACGAGCTCTCCTTAGAAATTCTGGTAATTAAATGGTAAACGTATTGTCTGTTAATTAATATCTCTGGTTGTCGGAGTACAATTCTGAAGCACATAAGATGGATTAAGGGAGGTAAATTTTAACTTATGTACTGGCTGTTTAAAACATTGTTGATTTAATCTCACTGAACTGCTCGACAAAGCACAACTGATCCATATTAGTGAGCAGAACTTGAGCAGGAAAGACCAAAGAAGAAGAAAAGACTGCAAAATAAACTATACAGTAGCAGACGTGCTGAAAGCTTCATGTAATGAGCAAAGAAGAAGAATTCGTAAACTGAAACAGTAATTCCGTTCCAGAAGATTAACCAAATGGAAATGTTCAACACGCAGGACTGGTTAATTAATAGTCAGGGCCATCATTTCGTGTAGGATTTTCCACTTAAGAAAGAATCTCCCCTCTTAAAACAGAGATAGGTAAAATGACTGAAGTTGCACTACTGTGATTTAATTATTTTATGTCACGTTCAGGTTTACATAATGCTAAACTCACCCTCTTGTCTTAGTGTTTTTCAGCCACTTGCCTTTATGATAAATTTCCTTTTCTTCCCCTTAAATTGATTGGTAGAGTTATGTTAAATATAATCATACAGAAACTCCTGTTTCCGTAAATACAGTGTCAGAAGAATTAGTGCCTTGCCATGTACATATGCAGACACTTGGCCTCAATTTTTATTCTTTGGTGTTAACTCGCTTGATCCTTACAAAGTCCCTCATAAACGGAGCTTCACTCACTAATTATTCTTTAGTGCTTTTCTGCATGAAATTTATACTATGAATACTTTTCGTTAGTCATCTTTGGTTCTGAAGTGGCAAAGCCAGTGAAAACAGTAACTTAAATGTAGCTTAAAGTCATTTCCTTCCTTCCTTCCTTTTCCTAGGAACAGAACTGTAGATGCAGGTCTGCACCGGAGCGTGCTGGCGACGCGGGGCTCTCCGTGGTCGGAGCTCGGTGCTGGCCCACCGGAGGCTGCAGTCCTCCTCAGAGCAGGGCGAGGGCTAGAAGTGCATTTAAAAGCTATATGAGTTTATTTGCAAAGTTTAAATCTTTAGCTGGCTTACCAACCCCCCTAAAACACAACAAAATCTCTTAAGGTAGAAGGGTTTGGTTTGGCCAGCAGCAAAGAGAGCTGTTTGAAAAATCTTAACCACGTCGTGGGCTTGTCCGAGACATGTGGAGTTTGGGTTCAGGAAGCGTTTTAACTTAAACTTTGGCTTTATGAGGAAGGCAGCAGAGCTAGACTGAAAGAAAGGATTTGTAGTACAAAACAGAAAATAATTTAAAGGGAAAAAATTCCCCCCCCTCCAACTTGAATATTTCTTTATTCCTGTTTTTTCCTTCAATATTAAGCAAGACAACATTTAATTTTGACATTAAACTTCAGTGGCTTCATGTCGTGCTGTAATTCTTACCTACCTTTCCCAGGCGTTGATCAAATTATTTCTTATTTAATCTCTTGCCTGCCAACTGTGCTTAACCCAACAGTAACGTCACTTTTCTGCCACCTAAAGGAAGGAGGAGAGCCCCATGGCTTCTTCCCCAAAAAGCAAAACTCATTTTCGTCGCTGTAGACCCAAGTTTTCCCCCCTAATTCCTGGTTGCGTTGTCTCGTAACGTCGCAAGCGAAACTCTCTAAAACCTCATCACCAACAGTGATTTAAACCCCAACATTTTCATACGTAATAGATAAGTAATTGGGAAGGAATTTATTTTTTTATTATTTATCGTGGTTGTCCGGCACATAGGCCCTGGTCCAGCAAAGCACTTACATACACGCTTGACTTCAAACATGCGAGGAGGCAAAGTCAAGTGTGTGCTTAAGCACTTCCTTTGCTCTGCGCTGCCTGCCAGCCGCACACCGCAGGGTGTTTGCTTTCTACGGTAGCAGGTGAGTCATTTTATAAATCTCTCCGTATTACGAAGTGATTTCACGACGACTTTTCAACTTGAAATATTCATGCCTGGCTTTTTTGGCATCGGATGAATTAAACTCCCCGTGTTCATACGTGGGGTTGTAGTGTCTGTGTTTAAAAATGTGTAATTTCACCTTCTGGCTATGCCAGTTCTCAGAGAGGCCAGATTGTTTGGAGTTGGTTTTTTTTTTTTTCTGTGTGTGAATTTAGAGCAGCAGCAAGAACTTAAAACTCCATCCCTGAGATAAAAAGGTCAGTCGGTATCAATCTGTAGGGAAATCGTTCCGACTGCGGCGAATTTCGTGATGCTTTAACAGCTTGTGTTCTGTTTGCTGAGACAAAACCAGGTATTGAGATTATTTGATGGATGAGTGTGTCAGTCCCGGCAGACCTTAATTTGAAACCTGTGCGTTTTCCCTGCTTTTAAAGAAATAGATGATTTTATTTTATTTTTTTTAATTAAAATTCAGATGCGAAGAAGAATAACTGAGAGAGGAGCCCGTGTGCGTGTACGCCCTTTCACAGCTGGGGTTTTGGCAAAGTGTCATTCCTGCTGTTAAACATGGTGACCTTGCTGCCTATGATTTACTAACTGTTTTACAAACATTTCCTCACTCTGTGAGGTTTGATATGTTCTCCATCCTCAACAGCTCAACAGAGTCACTCAACCACTGAGCCAAACCTGCCTTTGTTTACAGCTTTTCCGGAAATTTTCACAGAGAAAAAAAACTTTCTCCTTTTCCAATGTTTTATTTTTAAGTCAACACTTTCTATGGTTTATTTGTGCAAAGCAACATTCGGGTACAAGGTATTGCACCGTATCCAAGTGGGACTTGCTGCCCTTCTAAAAATAAATTGGGGGTCATGTGAACCAGTGCAGAAAAATCTAAGGATACCAAATATTACAGGACCTTTACATTTGGTGGTTCTTTTTTCCATAATATTCTGGGCCTGGATTTTTCTGAACTTTTTTTCCCACATTAGTTTCTATAATAGAACATAACGTAAAATGATGAAGCACAGGAAGGAATCTTCTTTTAAACAAAATTATCAGTGTTAAAAATAACAATCCTATTTTCCCTAGTGTGCATTTTTTTTTTTCTTGTAAGGGCTTTATTTAGTAGTCTCGCTATTAGATATAGCCAAAGAGTCCAGTAATATTTAAGCGGCATTTTATTTAGTTAGTTAAAGCTTAATTTTCCTAAATGCTAATTTGCCTGGTGTGCCTTAAAGTCCCATAGATTTAATTTCACGTTTTGGGTAGGGACCTCAAAACTCCTTCATCGGAGGAGGAAATTGGACAGCTGCATCTGTTTCTTTGCGTTGAAACGGTGCAAATTAAAATTAGAATGGGATGGGAATGTTTTTATTAAGGGTTTTCGCAGTGGAGAGCCGTTTCATGGAAATGTCCCCGTTTTGGTGACAGTGTTTCTCAGGGTCAGGGTGGAACTTGTAGTGAAAGAGAGGAGATGAGAATAATCTGGGCTGCTTTGGCAGGGACACGCGGGGCTTCTCCGCACCCAGGTAGCCAGGCGCTGTCAGGACCAGCCATTTCTCCCCTTTTAAAGCATACATTTATTTAACATATTTATTGTTTCTACTGAAAATGCTGCTGGTTTTAGCAGCGGGAGAAACATGCTGTGAAACAAAATCCCGGCCTTCAAAAATCCCTTTCTGTGTTCCGAAATATCAGTTCTCTCTGTTATTTCAGAATAAAGAAATAAAGTTACTCGTTTATTGAACATTTTTTTCATAAACTTGCAATTGGTGATATTGAATGGAGGAGCTAAATAAATTTATAGATCCTGTCTTCTGTGAGGTCACTAAGGACCTTTAGTTTTACATCTACTTCCAAATGAGAAATCTCTCCTTAGTTTTCAGTCCTGAGCAGTATATTCTTCGAGCTGTATCCCACCGAATGTATATTTCTGGGCCTATCAGAATAATAAATCATTTCTTTGGATTTTACATCATTGAAGTAGATTGATGCAGTATAATTTAAATGACCTACAAAGGTGTTGACATTTGAGCTCCTGCACAACAGAAATGGATACTGCCAAAATACCTTCTCAGTGCATTTGTATTTATATGCTGTGGCTATATTACATATATTGCATTTTTAATCCTGTGAAATACAAGTGAATTATAATTCTAAATCTTCCTTTTAAATGCATTAGATTATTAATACTGTTAAAGGAAATACCCACAAATGGAATTATTTCTGGGGGCTTTGTTTGCTTGTTTTAATCACTCAGAATCAAGCGTTTGACGTGAATTTCTGTACCAGAAATGACAGACAGAACCTTCACCGAGTGAAAGCAACCTTTATATACTGATGAAAAATACTCTGAAAATGTGTTCCATCTAGAAATTATAATTAATAACCCCGCACAGCTCATTCCCACTCTGGAACAAAAACTGTCTCCTGTAAAGCAGTAGCGTGAAAAATTGAAGAATGAGTGAGTGCTATGCAGCACAACACGTTCAGGAAAGTGGTTAAAAGGGAGTGAAAGTGGGAAACGGGGCTTGAGTTTGTCTGCCCTGAGGATCAGGAGCTGCCACCCCGTGTTCAGCACGTGAGCTGGAGCGTTGCTCGTGACTCGGGGATCACGGTTAGCTCCATCGCTTGCTTTTCAGAACAAACCTTCACTCAAATTCTTGAGGGTATTGGGTAAGCTGCTGGATTTCTTGGCTTGTGCCTATCCTCTAAGAAGGAAATATCACCAAATTTTAATTTTGAATTGTCCTTTTCATTCTGGCCTTGCTGCAGGTGTTGTGATTAAACGAGGGAAAACTTAGTAATAGATTCAGTGATGTAGTTCATGATTTATTTTTTTTTCCTCTCTCTTAGGTTTGTTTTGGTTTGTTTTTTTCCCTCTCTCTGAGGCTACTTTTAAAACGTTCTTGGGCGTTTTGGAGGTTGTGTGACCTCATGCCAGGAAAAGTAGAGTGGCCAAAGCAGCCCAAGGGCATGGCACATCACGCCAGACGTGCCTTGGCTGTGTCTTAATTTCAATCCCTGGTTCTGGTGATGTTCATCCTCCCAGAAAGGAAGAGAACACCACAAGAAATGTGTTTGGCCTTCTTTTTGCTTGGCAAAAGGAACTATTAATCATAGAATCATAGAATTGTCAGGGTTGGAAGGCACCTTAGAGATCATCTAGTTCCAACCCCAATGCCATGAGCAGGGACACCTCCCACTAGAGCAGGTTGCTCAGAACAAAGTAGACATCCACAAATCAAGAACTGAGGTACAAGTCCTGACCATAGGTGTGTTTCGGAGACAATTCTGGATGACTCCTGCTTGATGGGAGAGAGGTGCAGGAGAGAGAAAGGAAATAATAGACTCATTAAGGTTGAAGATGAGATGTATGTGCTCATCCCTTGCTGTTGAGAACACAGCAGCCAGGAATGCCTGGCTGCAGCCTTCAGTCCGCGCAGCAACGCTCTCAGCGTGCTTGTGGTTCGAGTCTATGATATAAGTAGCGTAGAGTGGTTTTGTTGCTATGGGAAAAGTGCTAAAAAAGGCTGTATCTCTTGTAGAGCTCGGATCCTTTGGGTATTTAATGTACAATTTCTGCTAAGGACGATCAGAATTATACCTCTGATTCCAAATTGCTTAAATGTTGAAACATATGGTCTTGTGTGCTGCTCGCTAGGAAACAACTGTCCGTATCCAAGCTGCCAAATTCAAATAAACTCAGACTGTAGAAACAGGGAACCTGCAGCAGCTCAGCAGAACTTTTAAACAAAAGTGTTTTCCTAGAAGGCAAACCTGACGTATAGAAAAATAACTAATTAAACTAGTGCCGTATATCAGTAACAGATAATTAAATGTTAATAGCTGAGAAGTTTTTCAATTAAAAATGGACTGTTTGTGTCCTCTTGATTTCTTCTGGGGGCCAGGTTCGTGTAGCTGTCATTTGTTGAGTTCTCTGCTACAGTAATCATTTTAATAAAATGCAATTATCTACATAATTAATTTCTTTGACTGCTCTGCTGTGTCCTTCTTTTGCGGAGGCCAGAATGTCAAAGATCAAGTAGACTGGGGAAAATAAAAAATTCACGTTGTGAAAGGATATAAAAAATACTTGGAATTTCAATGCATTGGCTTCTATTTATCTCAAATGTCAAGGGCAGTGTAAAATGTATTTTTAAAATGTGTTTTTGTATGGTTTGAGCCCATTCTTGGCGTAGTTGCGAATCTAGAGGGGCCATTGTTCTTTGAGAGAGTTTGAGGGGGTTTCTTTGTACAAAGTGACAAAAAGAAGACTTGGAGTACTGGGCTGCCATTGTTCCTGTGCGGCGCTGTAAAATTTGATTTGAAATTAGGACCTCGGGGCAAGCTCTTCAATAGCCAGTTTTTATTTTCTGCCAGCATTTTAATCACTCTTGGGTTTAAAGTGGATGACCAACATAATGCCTCTATGTTTAATAGAACAGTTCATATCTTGAAGGCCAGTTAACTGAATTCAGGGATCTGTCATCTGCCCAACATTAGTCTTTTCTGTTTCCTGTCTATTTATGAAGATCGCTCTCCACTCCAGCCAGCTCTCAAAGAAGAGCAACCCTTTCTTTCTTCCCTTTTTTTTTTTTTTCCCTCTGAATTTCTTCAACATCTCTTTTAGTGATCTCGTGGTGCGGATGCAAACGCTGGCTGGAGCAGCCGAGTGGATTAATGCAACTGCTGGATTTCAGCAGATGGGGCGAGGAGGAAGGGACAGATGGGAAGAATCAGATTTCGCGGTGGAACGGGATGACGGGAAGGGAAAAGTGATACGTTGGCCTAAGCCTCGTGCACCTCGTTGGGGTTTCACAGCGCAGAGATGGGCGAGCAGGGGAACGAGGAAAACTGGGGAAGAAATGCTGGAGGTTTTTGATGCTCGAGTCACGTGTCGTGCTTAGGAGATTTGCAGAACGGCGGCGTGGCTGCGGAGTGTCTTAGTCGATTTGCAGCGGGGGTGGTTTAGTGCGTTTGGATTACATGAAAGCTCTGGATGCGTTCATCCTGCGTTCAGGTAACTCGTGGCCCTGTTTGCTGGAGAGGTGCCAGGTTTGTGGCCTGGCTGGTGCCTCCACAGCAGGCTCGTGGTAGAACTCCGAAGGTTTGAGGGTCCCTGGGGAGCGGCATTGTGGGCAGGTGTACACCGATGTGCTCCTGCAGGAGTGGACAGAGTCAGAGAGGTAGTTGGGCTTTGAAGGCATAGAGTAAATTTAAGTTAGCAAGCAAGAGGTGTTACTGGTGTAGAAAGGAGCTACTCTGGGAGTTGTCATTTCTCCAGCACCACAACTGCAGACACAGATTGTGATCTTCAGAAATCACTACAGTCATAATCATCTGATGCCTTTGTTGTCTTTATTTGTATGTAACGAACAGAATCCAGCTTGTGTTCAACACTTGCAGAAGAAAAGTGGCTTAGCAGAGCTGGAGAACTGTAAGAGGTTAACATATTCAGCATCGTGGAGCCCAGCTTTTCATTCACTTTCAAATGGAGCTGTGTGGGTGGCTGCACAATGTGGGAAACGCTTTTCATTGAAGAATCTGAATATTTTGTATGGAAGTGAATAGTTGCAAATAATCTTTTCTGTGACACTGAAATAAAGAACAAATGAGCTATTCTCAGAACATACTGAGGCATTATTGTCCTCAGTCATTTAACAGAGCTATAGAGAAAAAATATACCAAACTTGACAGATTCATATCCTAATCTTTTGCTCCTTCATCAGGAGACTGTGTAGCTTGTGTGGCTGAAAGCAGCAGAATGAGTTAAAGGAAGACGTTGGCCTCAGCACTGCATGCGAGTAAACACTTCGGGAAATACAACTCAATTTCTTAAATTATAAATGTCAGATAGAACTACAACAGTCGACTTGTGGCCCGTGGACTGGGTACGTCCTCCAAAGCACGAGCAGCTGGTGCGTGCCAACCGTTGGGCTTTTGTGGTAGAGCTGCTGCAAGCCAACCTCTTGTCCAGGGCCCCATGGCTCTTCCCCATCGTGTGGCTGAGACGATGTTGTGGGCTTATGTCAAAACACCGGATACCTTTTGTTTGAAAACACACTTTATTTTAGGAGGGGAAAAAGAGTAGTAGTAATTGCCTTATTAGAATGGCTGAATGGAACAAGAGATTTGTTCTGTTTATTTTAGTAGTCTCTCATTTTCCTACCATCACCTGCTGGAGATGTGGCTGAGATATTGGTGGGAAATAAAACTAAGAAAAATTAAATATAATGCTACTTCCTCCCTTCAAAGTAACTTTACTTTCAAGTTTCAGGCCACAAGATAAAGTATAGACAAAAATAAGATCTTCTTATGGAGAGAGGGAAAGCAAGCAGCAAGTTCTTGCTTTGTGTGGAGCAACAGGCTCCTGTTGGTTGGTCCATTCGGAGCTGCCCGCACACCGTGTAGCTGGGTTCTTGGCTCTGCAGCATGAGGTGAACTGTGGCTGCTTGGTATGGAGCCTCCAGCCCAGCAGAGCATCCCAACCAAGTCCCGGATTGCCTTTGGAAGTGACAGCAATGACGCAGTGTGAAAATGAAATTTCGCAGGCGTTATTTTACTGAGGTGAGGAGTTTTCCCCAGACTTAGCTATTAAACATATGACTGATCCACAGCTCCGACTTCTCGTGTTTCCATCCGTGGTGTATGGCAGTGATGCTGCAGGGATGAAGTGGTGCTTTCCCTGCAGTCTGCAGACGTAAAGCAGTGCAGAAATTCAGGGCAGCTGCTCCAGCTCTGTGTGCGTCTGCGTCCCCGGATAGATAAAACTGAGAGCAAGTACAAAGGATCTCCAAGGCAAGCCTGAGTAGGTCAGCGTTAGCCTTAACGAAACGTGATTAACTTTATCCATCTCCTGGTGTATTTCTTTCCAATCCACTCCAGCGCTTGATTTAATTTTCCTTTTATGTAAACTCAAAGATTTAGCTTCATTAGAGCGATTGCAGGGATTCACTGCATATGGCCTGTTGCTTTCCTGATCCCTCCAGGGTTTTCCTCCCAAACACTTCAAGCTGGGGCGGGTGGGGGGAAAAGAATAAGTTGCCGACAGCAGGGCATGAAAGAGCTATCATGAAAAAGTTACTCGGAGGGGAAATCTAGTAGGAATCAGGGTTGGAAAAATGAGCTGCAGGTTAGATCCCATTGAGGAGGAGGGATGCTGATGCTGGAGCACCTGGGGCTGCTCCCGGGTCACTCAGGTCAGCAACACACTCGGCAGGGCTCCAGCCTAGGTGTGAGGTTTGTGGTCAGTAGAAGTTCTTTTAAAAAATAAAATTAGCTGTAAAATTATTTTGGAGAGATTTTCTGAAGAACAGTACATGCGCTTGTTCTAAGCTCCCAGCTCTGCGTGTCAGCAGAGGTGTATCCCGTGCTGCGTGCACCTTTGTTTTACCTTTTATAACGAGTTCAAAAAAACCAGCATCATTTCTCTTCAAGTTTTAGGAGGTTAATACTGTATAGGCCATTTTAACTACCATTTAAAACTCATTTTCTTATCAAAAAAAAAAAAATCACTTCTGGCTTTTTCCACAATATTAGATCTATCATATCAAAGTACTTTATTGAATATTTTATTGACCGTCTGCTTGCCCTACGCTAACCTGCCTGACATCCAAAGTTTCTCTCTCTCTGGAGATGCGATGTCAGTTCTCGTTAAGCAGCTGAGCGTGAATTT
The DNA here is from genome assembly GCA_013400335.1 of Eurystomus gularis. NCBI lineage: Eukaryota > Metazoa > Chordata > Aves > Coraciiformes > Coraciidae > Eurystomus > Eurystomus gularis. Next base: position 131,326 of record VZZY01000990.1, on the reverse strand, counting down.
TCCCATCATATTTCCTGCGAATAAACTCCGTCCCAGCAGGCAGACACTGGGCCCTGGTGCATCGCGGGGACGTCCAGAGCTGGAGCCGGGCGTAGGCCAAGGGTGGATTTAAGGTGGTCTGGGCCGGGGTGTGCTGTACAGCACACGGGATTTCCCTTCGGGGCTGGCATCAGCATTTTGTATAACTCTGCTTTGCACAAATGTAAAGGTATCGAAGGGGAAAATTTCTTCCCCCGGCAAGTTAATTACTTGTCTTCTCATAGAAGGAAAGCTTGAAGCAAAAGCTAAGAGGGAAGTACATCTTCTGCTTAAATTAGGCAATCTGTCCAGGAACACGGGTTTGTTTTAGCAAGCAGTTGCCGTTACAAGTGCATTTTAATTGTCTCCATTCATTTTCCAAAATCTGATATCTGTGATGAATATTTCATTTTACTTTCTGTGCGACCTCCTTTTTAAAATTTAAATTCGATGTCTTCTTTCTTTCTAGAAAACCAGAAAGTTGGGTTCTGTCCCCACGTGGTTTTATGGCCGTATAAACTCTTTGCTCGCAGGGTCTGCTCGTGTTGGCCCTTGGTTTTGAGAGCTCTCTGCTCAGCCTGACTCCCTCTCAATAATATGCCCGTGGTTTTTGCTGTGCTATGTGACATTTACTAAATAATTTTAATATGAAGTAAGTATAAATCTTTCATAATTCTGTAGCTGACCTGCTTGAAATAGTGGACAGTTTCATTATCTGCACTCCTTCGTATGTCATGATTGTTCGGCAGACTAATTATGGCATCTCTTTGCAAGCATCCAGGGGAAGGGAAAAGAGAATTTTATTCGAAGCCATAAAATATTTCAGGCCACCTTTCATGATGTCTTATTTTAAAATACGGCATTTTAAAACGGATCCTCAAAATAATTAGAAAATGTGCTCTCCTTCAAGAAATCAGAATTCACACCAGAGCCTAGCATAGGACAGCTTTTGACTAGTAACTTTACCTGAGCTCTGCTATTGTTAAAAAGCTCTCAGAAAGAAAACGAATGTGGAAGAGCAGATCGTGGCTTTGGGTATTTAAGCGTATTTGCATGGTTGTGGAGTTGAAGAGATGAGCAGAGTTGGTTCAAATTATATTGCTGTGGCTCCACAGCAGATCTGCGTTCGCAGCAATGCGTCTCTCACTCAAAATGCAATAAGAAAGGGAGGAAATTTAATTTTGTTATTGCGGTAATGGAGGGCTGCGGAGGAGCGGGTCTGTGCGGTGCAGTCCTGGGGCCGTGTACCGATTAGACAGCTTTGGGGTTTTCATGCCTTTCTTTTTTTCAAACTTGGTGTCAGATGTTGTAAGTTAATTTATTTTCCTATTAGTTTTTGCTAATGATACTAAAACCTCTTTTTAAAGCTTTCCTAATTAATGATCTTTTTGCTCGCAAACAAGAACTATATTGTCTGTGAGAAGTGCCTGAGTATTTTAAAACAACGGGCTGTTGGTAGGTTTTATTGCCTCGTGAATTTAGGGTCAACACACCTATTATTTGCCAGAGTTAATTTGTGCTGGGTTATTGACTGGCTGGGTTGTTAGGGATATCTGACTCTTGTAAAAGTTACACTCATCTCAAATTGTTGTAATTTTATTCTTTGTGCTCTAGTTGCACGGTGCCACAATATTTAGCTAATAAAAGAAAGGAAACAGTTGTACAAAGGCAGGTATTGAACCTCAGGCTCGTGAGACCAGGGGGAATAAGACAGTCATTACTCTTTATATTCCTTCTAACACAGAATTGTTTTAACTTTCCTTTAGATAAGGAGAGGGAGAAGGCAGCTTTCTAACATTATAGGGCATGTAAAAGTGTACAAGATACTTAGGATTTGCAAAAGTGCCTAATTAGGCTTTTCAGATGGCTGGGACTGAGTTTGGTGCTTGTCTACCGAGGTGAAGCAGGGCCGGCTGCGGGGAGCTGGGCACACCGCAGTAACGCGGCTAACGCCAGCTCTCCTACAAAAACTGAAGAGCATATTTTCATGTATAACGCTTTGTGCGTGAAAATACATCCTTTGGACTCTCCAAACTGGAAGCACAAACAGATAGTAAAACTAGCGGTTGGTTTTAAAGGTTTCAGGAGAAGCCATCCCTTCTGTGTTTACAATTCAGAAATAAATTACAGCCCTGTAGAATCATTACTTCTCTGTTTTTCCAAGTGTCCGCTTCCATCACAAATCTGAGCCATATGTCCTTGTGGGGTAAAATGCTGGCTGAACTACAACACAGTCCTTTGCTATAAACCAGCATTCAAATATGCAATGGCAAGCCAAAGTCTCCTGCTGTGTCAAGCCATCCGAACTTCAGTCGATAAGCAGGTCCTCAGCAGAATCCAAATTTGCACCAGCAAGTCATGACCTGTAATGTGGGCATTGGAAAATATCCAATTATTCCGCAGGGCGTACTGGGAAATGGTATGTTCCTGTGTAGGAAATGTAGAAGAGCCGCAAGCTTGATCATGTTGTCGCGGTGTTTTCCTGGTCAGATTTATTTATATTCCCAACTATGTTGTTCCTACTTTGGGTGAAATGAATGCATTTCTAGGAATGACCTTTGACTCGTTCTGGCCTGATAGAAACAATTTAAATGATTCCTAAGCATGCTGGATCTTCTGCAAATCCAGGCTACACTTGACAGAAACTTATTCTGAAAGGCAGTTAGTACAGTCACTTCTTATTAAAAAGTAGATGGATATTCTGACCTCTAAACCCAGGACTGCTGAGCAGATGACAGTCTAATTCTTTGCTTCATTTCCAGCGAGCTCCGTCTTTTTGGCTCTCTGCGGTGGATATTTATTGCATAAAAAAAGGGGGAAGCATCTGATACTGCTTTAAGACGACGAATCTCTCCCTGACTGCCACAGCAACTCTGAGGGCAGTATCTAAGAAACGAAAGCATCTACAATTATCTTGCATTTAGCTGAGATGCACACGATCTCCGTCGTGGTTGCTTCATAAATAAGTACCCCAGTCCTTCCCGAATTATTTTTGCTAGGTTGTAGTGGGTGTATGCCTTTTAAAACTGGAAAACCAAAAGCTGGCTCTGTTCATTTTCTCATGAAATTGTAGCCAGAGCAGTAAATTCATAGCTAAGCGCTTACTCATTGGCTACTGTATTATAAATAACTCTTCACCTTGGCCCTGTTTCTCCAGCCATTATTCACTGTGAGTAGTACTTACTCATGAGCACAGAGTAGCAGAGAAGTAAATGATTCTGCTATCGTTCCTCATGGTTTTAGTACCGTGGCACACCAGGAGGTCTGCTTTCAAACGAGGCACTGCTCTCCTGGAGAAGAAGTAGCAGATTTCCTCACCTGATAGGACTATAGTTGCAAAAACTACCCCGAGGGATGGATACCGAGTCAGTGCTTTCAAATATTAAAGCAGAGAAAAGTGGGGAGGAGCTAGAGGTATACATACGGGCTCTTTGGAAGTGTGTATACCTAGAAGTGTTGTTATCCTTGGGCTTTGTCAGAAGTGTGGAGCTGAGGAGCAGGTTCCCAGCGCTGACGGGAGAGCTGTCACCTTCCTCCTGCTTGCTCCCTGCCATGACACTGCTTTGCTTTCAAAGCATAAATTAACTTAAAGGTTCAAAGCTTTTGGGAACGATTCCAGACCAAAGGTCGTCTTTTCTGGGTGGTTTATTGGCTGTCCTGTGTTTGCCCACATCTCTAGTGTTTACCAGCTGAGGGAGTTTATGAAATTTTGATGTAGGAATTAGGTTGTTGCTCATCTTGTACCTTCTTGCTCATATTATTGACAGTACCACGGAACTGCTTGAGGCAGATAGCATCTCAGCGATCACTGTGCTATTTCAGCTCTCCACTGCTGACAACATCAGAAGTGTTTTAACAGGGTTTTAATGGGCAGCCTCTGTAGCTCCTTGGAGGGTTGCAAATAGCTGCCGTGAAAAACCTTTTCTGCCGCTCTGAGCTGACGTGCCCTCCTTTCCTCACCCAGCTGCTGCTCATTTGGGCGGCTGCAGCGCTGTTGACAAGTACTTCTTTGGGCCGGGCACTGCGGAGACCGTGCAAGTCAAGCAAGTCCCTGCATCTTTCGGGTGAGCCGCGAAGAATAACGACATGGTTGTGAAGGCACTGGGAAGAGCAGCTCGATGAGATGGAAACCCAACCTGCGCTCCGAAACCCCCTCTGCTCGCGCTTTCGAAGGGGAACGGTTCAAGTTGCGCTGTTGGCCAACACTGAGCTTTCTTCTCGGTTTTGTTGCTCACAGCGTGGTTCCGATGATACCCCAGAGCAAAAGCTAAGGATTTTGAAGAAAACAACCTTTATTTATTTTTTTTTTTAGCAGAAAACAAACAAAAAAGATGAAACAAAATCACAGTTTCTCAAGACCAAGTGTTAATTTGATCGCAGCAGTTTCTAGCTGACCGGTTGCCTTGCTCTACTTGTTACCAGAAATGACTCTGAGCACAGCTTTCTTTGGGCTCTGTAAAAGCTTTCTCCTCCCCGTTTTGCTTAATATAACTATAATGTGCCCTTTATCACACTTCAACTTGAGCAATCCCAGTTTAGAAATAGTGCGTAATACCCCTGGGAAAAAGCACTGCAAATGTACGTTATAAAAAACATACAGATGAAGCTCAAAAGCTCCAGTGACATGTAAATTTAATTAAAAAATTATAGGTTTTCAATGAGGGCTTGTGTCTTCAATTTACCCAGTTTCCATGACTTCTTCAGAAAAAGTGTTTCTTTTTGCATTCTTGGTGGAAAACACGCTGAGAGGTTTTATAGTCCTCCAGAAGAGTATTCTGTGTCACGGGGGGGGGGGGGGGGGAAAAAAAAAAAA